>CM029113.1:20909007-20949007 GCA_016859345.1 Istiophorus platypterus | reverse complement strand
GAGGGTCTTAGAAACCAAAAGCTTTTCACTTTCATCTGAAACAGAGAGAGGCAGCCAATCCTCTCATTCGAGAAGCTGAAATCAGAGAATCTGCTTGCAAAAAAGAAAAAGGCTGAAACAATAAAACCAATTTTCTGTTGATCGACTTATCAATGAATCAACTAATTACTGCAACTGTGACACACAATAAGAAATAATGGGTTTTGCAGGGCGGATTTGATTATTATTGATTAGTCAGTCGACAGAAAATGAATTTAAAATTTTGTTTTTCCAAAATGTGAAACGGCTCTGGACTCACAATGGTGAATCCCGATCTTTGTTGATATTTTGCGACTTCAAAAGTTTGTTTCCACCCTAGTGTGTATGTGTTTGTGTATGTGTATGAACAAAAACCTTCTGTCTACTGATATTTAAATAGCTCGCGCAGACCACCATTTAATTATTTAGCACAGTGAAATATCTGTAATATAGCTACATATAGCGTCAGAGTTGTGACTAAGATGGTCACGGTCAGGAAAACCGATCCAACTGGGTCCCTAACGGGGATGAAAAACATGTGAAGAGTTAATTGTGTCATGTCATGAGATCCATTTGGGAGAACTACCAAAACAAAAGGATTAATAAAATAAAATAAGACCTTAAAAAATTTTGACACGCTAGTTTGGGGTCATTTTAAAACCACACCACTGTGTGTTGGTCTCCAAGAAGTTATTGAAAACGTACGTTTAGGGTCTGATGTCACTTTTGTAGTCCAGTGCTAATGGGGCTTTTTGTTCCTGCCTTTTGCCAGATTTCACTTGCATGGAGCCGCTGGGCATGGAGTCGGGGGAAATTTCCTCCAAGCAGATCAGCGCCTCCTCCAAGTACAACTCCAACTGGTCCCCCGAACGCTCTCGGCTCAACTACCAGGAGAACGGCTGGACGCCCTCGGACGACAACATCAGGGAATGGATACAGGTCGGTGGCGTTACGCCTGATATTTTTCTGCCTTGTTCTCCTTCAACCCCAGGGCGTTTACAACGCTCTTTAAAGTGGTGGAACTAAAGGTCACAAATAAAAGTAAAGACACAAAAAATTTATGGTAAAGTGATGAGACTGAAATGTTCAAGCATCAGAACATCTCAAGGATCTTACCGCTCGCCGTGGAGAATTCTTTGAAATTATGCCACGCTCATTTTAGAGTCTGATCTAAAAACGTGCGTATGCTTATGCTCCTCAGTTCAACCTTCACTATAAACAACCGAGATCTTGCTCACATCTGGTTAGAATATTGTTTACTCATTTGTACCACTTCTCTGCACATTATACAGAGGCAGAATGGAGGAAAAAAAACAAAAACCAAACCAATATGCATTATTAATTGGAATATTCCTCTCCGGCGCAGTTGACGTTTCTCAGCTTCATTGCAAAATCCGATGTAGTAACCTGTAATCACTGAGTGTGGAAACGGAGCAGCGGCCCAGCGAAACATATTCAGAAACATGCTCGGTGTGTTTTTCCTGCCCGAGGACAAGTTTGCTCCTGAATCGTGTCTGGCTCCATCCACGGCAAAAATTACTGCATCTGTTTCAGTGTGCAAACAAAGCACGCCCGTTTTACACAGTTTAACATCCCTGCATAGCTAGATGCATGGTTCAGTAAATTTAAAATGCTGAGCACAACACTATGCATGCTCATTATCAAGGAGGCATGATTATGAATAGTGGGAGATGTCACTAATATTAATTGTCACTAATATTAATTTTGCTATTTCTCTATGCACATGCAATGTTTTGGCACTTTGTCCCATCTTTTATCTTGTCATAGCCATGTTCATACAGAAGTTATACAAGATTATAGTCTTGTCTTATGCTAGTTTACTACTACAGTATAATTACATTGTTGTAGGAAACAACAAGAAATCCCATTAATTCCTCTAGAGTAGAGAGCTAAGCTAGCTAACTTAACGTCAACACCAGATCATCAAAATGTTTTTTTTTTCAGAGAGAGGGAGAACTAGGAGTAAAACAAAGTTTATTGATAAAGTACATTTATCAGTAATTAAATAGTAAACTTAGCTTTGTTAGCTTGTAGCTCTCTCTCCAGCCACCTCTCTCTCTCTGGCAGACATTGCGGTAAACACGAAGGTTAATGTGCAGTTACTGTACTTTGGTTTAGTTTTTAGATCTCTTATGTAGTTACAGCTCATTTTATTTACACAGAAATTAGACATTTCCGATGCATAATGCTTTTTTTTTTTAATTTAAAAAAGATCTCACAGGGTCAGATTAGGGTCTTTCACTCAAAGTGCGTAGACGCTTGGTCTTGGTTTTGTGTGGCAATGCACTTTTGTGACGTTTGGAAAGCGGAGTGAAGCGAAAACACGTCCTCGGGATAAGTCACGCATCTTTGACATGGATGGACAATGTGAAAACCTGCAGGATGATTGATGCTCACATTAGCTGTTTTTTTTCCTGTGCTCTTGAACCCCCCCCCCCAAAGATGAGGGCAGTGTCCCGTCCTCCCTCCCGCCTCCTGCACCTTATTACCGAGAAATAAGGTGCAGGAGGAGGAGGAGGAGGAGGAGGAGGACGGTTCCTGGCTGGAGTCCAGGGCTGTCCCATTGTCCAGGACAGGAACTCATAGAGGAAGACTCACAATGCCCCTCGCAGTAAAAACAGGCCCTCGCTTCCTTCCCGTGGGGTTTAAAACAGGAAGCAGACAGAAAGACGGCCTCAGTGCTGGACTGCTACAAGTGGCTCTCTATTGTCTGTCTGGGGACGTCTTTTAGCTACCGGGCCACAGCTGAGCCCTGTGGGATGTGATGATATGAAGGACAGCGCTCGGATAGAGGTCGCCGGCTTTATATATGGAGGGAGCCCGAGTTCGGCCAGAGATCCCTGATCGCACGTAAAACATTCAGACCTCTCGCTCTCTCGGTGAATTTAGAGACGCCTTCCGAAATGTTTTCATCATCGTTTCTCGAAATAAGAAAAGTCCCATTAGAGTCTCTGGTTGTGTGTACTGTACAAGGCCTCGCCAACACATACAAACACAGCGAAACCATCACAAACTTTTGAATGTGGAAATGGGCGTAGATTTATATAGGGAGGATTTTAAAACTTTCCTACTAAATCAGAGGAAACATCCCTGCAAATATACACGTGTTATAATCAAGACATTATTCATTTTGATTCGATCCGGTCCACCATTTTCCACGTACTAAAGACAAGATGTTTCAGAGACGTCAATGAACACAACTTTACCTCAATGCCCGTCTTTCTTATCCCATCTTTTTCTGTTGTAAAGCTACTGTTTTATATATTTACTGAGAGTGATGGAGACATGACAATAGATTGATATTGTGAGAAATGAGATGCAGAAACGTGTTTGGCTCTTCTGAATACACGTAACAGAAGGATCGTGAATGTCAGGTAAAGACGGCCCATTTTGGAGTCAATGCATCAGCCTCTACACTTCATCTACAGCATGCACTCATTCAAGCAGGACTCCATTTCCAACAAGGCAAAGTGGGCCTGGACCCCTGGGGGCCCCGAAGGCACCTGGTTCACTCGGCGGCAGTCAGTACACAGTAATAGTAGTAATAACAGCAAAGGGAGCACTGGGTTTGTTTTTTTTTTTGCCCTCCGGGCAAAATATCACAGAACATGTGTAACCTGCATTGTGCACTGTACCTGGTGGATACTCGGACAGAACAGGATACATAGACAATGTGCAGACGGGGGGTGGGACCAGGGGCGTCCATTTGTTTATACAAATATGTGTGTATGTAATCCGGTGTATGTGCATTGTTTTAATACTCCTCTGTCCTGTCCTGGTAACGGTGTTGGATAAATCCAGGTCAGGGGGAGGGAACAAGTAGAACTATTTCTGCATTTTTTCACGTATTTTAACAGTATATTTTTAGTATAACAACAACCTCCGCCCTTTTTTTTTTAACAGGTCCTGTTTAACCTACTTGGAGGTTCTTTGGACAAAAATGAGCCATGAACCCTTTTTAACCCCTTTATTTACACCAACAGCACAATGTGGACAAATATAATAAATGTCTAATCACACAGCTACTCTTTGGCCACTGTAAGAAATTGCCCCATGGTGTCAATTCAGATGATGTTATCCTTCAGTGGCACATATCCTCAAACAAATCTGCAATATAATAAATATTCGCAAACCGAAATGGGTCCTTGAGGACTCCTGGTAAACTTTGCATGCCTGGTAACCGAGCTGTGCTTTTTATTAGTCTGGCAGAAGGAAAACATTGTTTGCAGAACTCACCATAGCATAAGCAGTAATTTACCAGCCTCCTTGACATATTCCAGCCGACCCTCGCATCCCCAACTGTACTAATTTTGAAACCACGCCCTCCTCTTTGCAGATTCGCTGCGGAAGCTTTCATATTTTCTTGGTTTTATTTGTTTGAGGCATTAAATTGGAAAACCTACAAAATCTTTGTCCCATTTCTGACTTCTGATCGCAGCAAGCAGCATAACTACAGTTAAAGCGAAAGCTTTCTCATATCAAACAAAAAATTGAGAAGGTGAAGCACCTGGTACATGTAAGTGAGTGTGGACATACCAATGTTGTGCCGGTGCTTCTCTGCACGGAGCTTCGGCCGTTTGGCTCCTAAACCAGCTCCAGTGTAGATACCAAGACCCCCCCCCCCCCCCCGAATAAACGGCATCCCAACCCCCCCGCAATGTTTCTCAGCCTCCGACTCTGTGGAGGAATTTGAGTTATGACTGGTGGTTTTTGTGAAGTGAAGATTCCATTTTATTTGATTAAGTGGGGTGCGTAACCAACTCTGCGCAGCATGGCCTTTTTTTTTTTTTGCCTCACGGCTTTCCATTCATCTCACTTGAGAAGAAAATTTCTACTTAGTTAATTCTTGCACGCCTGCCTCCGCCACTGCAAACACCTCTATTATTCATTTAGAGGCATTATATTTTATTGAAACTATTTTCAGGTTACAATTCGTAATGTTGTTGGGCTGATGTCACCCTGTGGCAATTTGGATGGCGGCAGACAGTGAGCTCATTATCGAGCTTTATGATGAATCTGTAATCTTATTTTGCACTGCGGTGACTCATTTCATCGGCACGCTGGTTATTTGCAGTGAAAATGAAAATCCTCCATATCTGTAGACCAAAATTTTATCCGAGTAAGGACTGAAAGAGGAATTAATATTAATTCTCAAGAAGAAATACTAAAACTTTAGTTATGCAGCAATAAAAAAAAAAAAAAAAAGTTGTAAAGTGAAAATGAGCTTTGAGATTCATTTTTTAAAGTGAAGTTATAGATTAATCCATACTTGCAATGAGAAAAAGTCACTAAAAAAGCAGTTTTTATTCAACACATTGAACAGCGCAAACAAAACCGAACATGATTCAACCTCACAAGCAACATTACTTCATCTTTACCGTTGGTAAAAGTGCTGAAAAAAAATTAGATCAGACACCAAAACGAGATTAATTTATTACTTTCAGCGCCGCGTTCAAGCTACGTTTGTGCGGCTGCGCCCCAGATATGGTCGGTAGGTGCATCTCCACAAGGTGCAGTAAAACCGACTTGTTATTGAACGGCATGATGTAAGCCCAGGAAAGGCTTCCTTCCCTCCTGACTCCAGGTATTTATAGACACCCTGCTGTTTGTCTTCAGGATCTCTTTGACGCTGCCAGGAAGGGCTCAGCCCTCGTGCATCTGGAGAACACATTTGGGCCTCGTGTGAGGGAGGTGTGCTGGGGGGATGAGACAAAAGGTCCTCAGGAGAGCGTTAAACGGTCTGACGATCCAGAGAGAAGGCCGCGGTCAACCTCCAAACCTGAGGAAGATCAATAACCGAGGGCGCTGTGCTAATCAGAAATCTAATCTCTTAATTGATGAGGGAGGCGAGGGCAAAAAAGCGATGAACCGTGAGTCGTGTCATTTATCAGAGAAAAAAATAAACCCCCCCGCCACAAATTGTTTTTTGTCCGATATAAATGAGCGTTGTGCTCGTTTTGTATTGAAACCTCAAAGCTGCTTGAAAGCGGAGTAAATTCTGGAAATGACAGGGAAAAGAAATCCTGTTTTTATCAATGGCTGACATTCAGAAAAGTCCTTTATGAGATTTCAAGGCGCCATAAAGGTCACTCAGCAGATACATAATCGAGTTAGAGTTACAAAAATAAAAAAATTTGCCATGTGATTTTTCGGGGAAAGGCTAAAGGACCATACT
The DNA here is from genome assembly GCA_016859345.1 of Istiophorus platypterus. Classification (NCBI taxonomy): domain Eukaryota; kingdom Metazoa; phylum Chordata; class Actinopteri; order Istiophoriformes; family Istiophoridae; genus Istiophorus; species Istiophorus platypterus. Next base: position 20,942,793 of record CM029113.1, on the reverse strand, counting down.
GGTTCTTTTCGCGCAAGTTTAAACTTTTATTGAACCAGGGACCATGGATAATTTTAAATTTTACTCACGCATGCTGCGATTTTAGACATTTGGATCCAATTTTTTTGACCGATCCTGACGGCTTTTGGTTTTAATTCACTTCTGCACAGAAATTGATTAGTCATGAATCGTGACGATCAATTAGTGGGCTTGAGAAACTTGTTTTAGTTGTGCCGTCCATCACTGTGGACGTCAGGCTTCTCTCAAAGCATGTTCATCACTGTGAATTATTTGAATGCGGACACCATACGTACGAGACAGGGCCATCTAATAAGCATGCCGCTCGTTTCCAATGGAGACCTCCAGGCTGCAAAATAAAATTATTTCAGAAAATGAGAAAAAGGTTTTCCTACCTTCCCAGTAATACCAAGGTGTTGTTTTTAATATAAAGTGATGGATATTTAACAAGGGAAGTTATAAAAGGCGCTCAGCAGACTTAAGATTGTATATATTCTGGTCAAAAACAGTCATTTGGGTTTTGTTTTTTTTTTAAATTCAACTTTAAAGGGCCATATTAAAAACATTTGCAACATTTTTCAACAAATCAGCTAATCTTCACGGTTTTGCAGCCAGTTCCAAATGTGTACATTATAGTTAAATCCATTAAAAAATGACAACCACGGCCTCTGTGGCGGCCGAGAATAACGTTGGCAGGATGAATACGCCACATTTTTCTTATCAGTTTGAACAGAACAAAACAAAACAAAATATCCAACCTAATAAATCGGCTATGGTGAATAAAGTGCTAATTAGATGAAATAAAACTGGATGACAATCACACGTAATACTGCAAACATGCAAAATCAATGCCAGGCGTGCAGTTTTCTAACACGTCTTTAGGTTCCTTTGGAAGAAAACCACATCATTTTCTTGTTTTTTATCAGTAAAGTTTTTCTCCCCCTCTTCTTCCCCCCGGCCAAAACGTTTTCTGAAGCTAAACTAAAACCACAAACGAGACTTGGGTAACTGAAGCGCTTTCTTCCACTGTCACCAATAGAGCAGCATCCTGTTTTGGCAGGAAGCAGCGGTGTTTTTTGTTCAATCTCACTTAGTCACACTTTAGACCGAATTATGTCCCTTCCCCACGTTTTGTTCCCTCCGATAAAAAGACCCAAGTGTGACGGGTTTTTTTCTGTTGGAATAAATGTTAGGCACTGCCAAGTGCTGAATAATTAGGAGATGGAAGAGCAATTAGCCTCAGTCATTTGACGCAGGAAGTCTGGAGAATGGGGCCCTGACCGGCCGCTGCAGAAAACATGTGATGGCCGCGACGGCTGGCCAACAGATTACTGCAAATGCTGAGGCTTTTCCTGTTTCGACTGGGGCAACATCGTCAGCAGCTCTTTCTTATTCAAACCCAGGTAAACAGCCTGTTTTTTCGCTTTAAAACTTTCATGCTGAGAATTATTTTTGTCGCAGCACCTGCACCCCTGTAAAACCTTCATCATCCTCTTCCAAAGTCCTAAATCTAAATATGTTTATTAAATTACCATATGCTTGTATCTGTGCAGTATCTGCACAGCTGTAAAACATTCACCATCATCTTCCAAAGTCCCACAGTTAAGCATCGCTGTGAAATATTTTCATCAAATTAACATATGCATCAATCTATAAAGAATCCATACAATTGCAACAGTTTTGGGCAAAGTCCATTTTTTCCAAAAAGGATCTTCAAGGTATTTTTAAAATGTGACAGACCTTTGCGTCCTTTCAATATCAAAATCAACATCACACATGTGCTTCGTGAGTGCATCTTGACGCCATCATGGTGCCACAGTGCTCTAAAACCGCATCTGCTACAGTAAGTGTCTCCAGGACCACATATAGCCATGATCACACACACACACACACACACACACACACACACACACACACACACACACACACACACACACACACACACACACACACATATGCACACGCTAGCCAAAATGATTGGGAACCACTCATTTTAGACCTAAATCCTCTCTGATGTGACATCCCATCACTTCACTTTTTAGCCCCAACGCTTTATGCTGTAATTAACAACAAAAATTACCTTGTTTACCCCATTTTCACAACACAACTCACAATAAATGCCGTATATGTCGCAAGCACAGTACGCGCAGTGTTCGGGGGATAGGTCCCGTGGGAATTCTGAGCGGTTCGCAGATGGGAAGCGCGGGAGAGCGATCCCACGAAAACCTCGTTTCCCAGGAGGTCTCCCCGTCAGTCTCGGAGCCCGCACAGACCTGCGGGGAGCTATTTTCCTCTCGTTTCCTGAACGGTGGGAAAAAGCTAAATAATGGCCCTCTGGTGCCTTCCCATGTACGCTATCACACGGCAACGTCTCTGCGGCGGCATAATTACACACCATATATTACAGCAGCATCCCACACGCTGGAGTGTCAAGTGTATTTTGATATGCAACAGACAATTTCCAAACACAACAATCAAGCAGTTTTGTTTAGTTTAAATGGAAATCAAATGGAGCGTCCCCTCATTTAAAACAGTTACTTCATGCCTTCGTACAATTCGAGGTAGTTTAACGTGACAACTATATATGGAGCTAGTGTCTCGGTGAAGTATTCATTTTTCTTTTATATAAGCTTTAGTACTGTGGACAGTTTACTGATTCAAGAAGACCACTGTAAGGCTTTCTGTTATCACCGCCGCTCTCTTTGATGATAACTATCTTTTATAAATAATCTTTTCTATCTTTTTCTCTTTCAAGCACTTTGAACAGCCTTGTTTCCAGGCGTTCGTTCCTTTTCGCAGCAGGAAGATAAAAAAAGATAAAAAATTTTTTTTAAAATTGCCTCGGCCATCTGAACAAGTCTTTTCTTTTTTATTTTATCAGCTATTGAGCCCTCGGATCATAATTTCAGGAGGAAACTGGGGGGGGGGGGGGGGCATAGCGATAATGCGATAACGTCGCCATAATTTCATTTAGAGTTACTCTTTATTGTGAGGATTTCTTTGAACCAGCGAACTACTGGTGCAAAAAAGTATGGTCACATGTGCAAAATCAAAACTCACTTCCAGAAATGGATGTGGAATTCTTTTCCAATTTTAGGACGTCTTTGGAGCGTGTCCCGGGATTTGAGTCTCTGTTAGTCAGTTTATTATACTGGGTATTATAACTCAATCAGACACAAGAGGATAACTTTAGCCAGTCTAGTCATATGATCGAACTGGGGAATAACCCTTAGACACAAACATATGTTGGCTATTTTAAGCTGTGACGTCTAATCCATTTGCGTTAGCAGACAAAAGCCAAGGTCTGCAGAGTTTTACCGCCTAGAAAAAAAATCTTTATTTATCAGCAGGAAAAAATCAAGTTTAGGTCTTAAAACCTGTTCCCATAAAATTGTTCTTTAAAAAACCTCCAGTCTTTTCACTCTATGCCTGTGGGCTGCATTGGTTTTTACCAGTTTATCCACATATTCTTACCTCATCCACATAGTGTCATGTTGCTATCGCAGCCAAACATGTCCGGCTAATGGCAGGGAGCAACTGACTGGATTTCAAGATGTGTGACATGGAAACCTTAACATACTGCAGCTTTTTGTGTGTGTGTGTGTGTGTGTGGTGGTGGTGGGGGGGGGGGGTCCTTATTTAATTTGCGTTATTTTTGGCTACGAATTTCTCATTTTTCTACATCAGAGGCTAAATGGTTGAGACATTTTAAGTCTGTTAGCCGGCTAATCGTTGCACTATGGCAGTTAACTGTAGTCCCTTATGAGCTAGCTTATACGTTAGCTAATCAATTAGCTAGCTCACAATAAGTCATTGCTACGTCTGTGTTGACATCTGGTTCCTAACATCTGGCATTTTGCTCGTTCATCTTATCCTTAGTCAGATTGGAGGATAACTGTTGATTTCAGTTCGACGTTAGCTTAGTGTAGCACAAACACAGGTAACCGGGGGAAACAATATCCTATCGAGCGGCTACAAACTGGTCCTTTTAGTATATTTTCTTCGCTGTTGGTTAATGTTCACAAAACCTCTGACCTATCATGAGGGGGACAAAAACGGGATTTTTAAAAAGTGAGGGGGACGTGTGGAAATTGAACCCTCGGTTCAGATATATGTTCAGTCCTTGTTTGCTCACAGTAAGTCTCATAAAGTCTGCTGTTGGTCTAACGCAGCCTCTTAACCTACAAGGTTACGAACACACACACACGCACACACACGCACATGCACACACACACACACACATACATGCACACACACCCCACAGGTCACACACTGCTCATTAGCGATGCGGTCGGACAACCGTAAAATTGGTCCTGAGTTGGTTCCCACACACACACACACACACACACACACACACACACACACACACACATGCATGCGCGCACACACACACACACACACACACACACACACACACACACACACACACACACACACACACTTGGTTGTTTGCTCTAAATGAGTTTGATGTCACACACACTCTTTAGTATCTCAGTAAACAGACTCCTCTGGACATCCTTGTTGGATCAGCACCCCGAGGCTCAGAACCGTTAGTGTATCGCTGACTCAACTGTTTTGGATTAAACTCATGACTTAAATCACGTTGAGTAAATCCCCATGATGACACTAGACGTGATACAGCGGGTGACTTTCAAAATAAGCTAGTGAAATTGCTTATTTTCTGTTATTGTAGCCGCTAATGTGGGGTCATTTATATTTGGCAGGTTCACTGACATGGTTTAACATGATGGGGTTTGTTTTTTGTTTATACACAGCTGCCATAAAGTGGGAAGTCTAGTTTCACAAAGTCATTCTGGCTGTACAATGAGGCAATTGATATCTTTTTCTTTTCTTTTTTTGAGGCAGATTGTACTATTCTCAATTGTTGAATGATTTTCTCCCTTTTTCGTTAACCCAACAATGTCTCTAATGAATTAAACCACTTCAAGCTCAGAGTGGAAGTGGTTTTGGCTTATTCACCATGATCTGTGGGTTTAGAGGGTCAAGGGTCAGGGTAGGTGCAATTTTTCCCTGACTTTGCCAAGGCTTAGGCTCTGCTGTTTAAGTACCCCCTTTTAAATAAACTTGACCTGGTCGGTCTGTCATAACAGAAAGGGAAGTGTTGTCAAACAAGGAAGCTTATCTGATACATTGATACTGTGAGGTGTGCCTCAAGGCTTAACTCTTGATCCACTTCTTTTTTTCCATTTTTTATCCCTGACTTTTCCTCAATTTGTTCCGAATGTAAAGTTCAGCTTTATGCGGACAGTACAGGAACACACAAATCTAAATCTGATTTAATACAGATTGAATTAGCTTTACTGTCTGGTTTTAATATACCTACAAAACTGGCTCCCAGCTAAAGAATTACCCCACAATAAATCTAAATCTCCGACTGTGACACTTTTGCTAGTCAACAAAGCCTTAAATCCAAATCTGAAGCTTATTCATGTAGTTTTGCCTTTTTTGATAATACAAAACTGCACAGAGGCGAACAAACCAAATAATGGGCCTATAGCTGACATGCCGTATCATTTATATTGTGAAGAAAATGACTTTGGTATTGGTTTTCTTTACCATTCCTAGAACTGCTTTTCTTTTACTGTTAAAAAGAAGCTTTCTCATTCCTACTTGACTATGCTGATGTTGTTTATTGGACTGCATCCAAAACTAATCTCAATGCTGTCCACCTAGATAATAATGGAATATGTAGATTTGTCCTTTTATAATTCATTGTAAAATGTATGAAGCTCTCGCATCACAGGAACACAGCGTAATGATGGTTCATTTCCATGGGTCATTCCTAATAAACAATTTCCATTTATGTTCCATCCCTTTCTAGGAAAATCTTATTTTGTAGATTGTAAATGAAAACACAGTATACATAGAAGCATAGATGCATAAAATCAATAGGATTCACAGCTTAATTTGTGAATCCTGTTTAAGTTTCAGCAGTCACTTAAAATGATAATGGCTATTTAATCATAATCTGGTGTAAGTGGCTATTTGAGTAGAAAATGGTAGAGGAGAGTACCCATTATTCACAACACTCACAGTTTAGCAGCAAAATTTACAGACTGCATAGTGTTCCTGTAAAGGTCTTCATTATGTGATGCGTCTATTTCTCCAGTGTCCTGCTCTGATTTTTCACTGTCTACTTATGGACGGTTCACGGTATAATTAATGAGATCTGGGCCCCTGTTTCCTATATGCTTCAAGTGAAACATGGTACAAGACAGCGTTGCATTTGTAGGATGATATTTAGGCTCTTTATGTACAAGCTGGTACCAAGTAATACATTTTAGCTTTGCAGATTTCATCTTGCTTGTAATGCCAAAGTAGAAACCTCCAAAGAATGCCATATTTAAAAAAAAAAAAAAAAAAAGTGATTCTTTTCATGCACTTTTGATGAAGATCTGCTGAGAACAAACGTAACCTTATGCTTGAGCAGCCCCGGGTTAAATCAGGCTTAAAAAATTTGGCGCTTCTGCGTCTCCGAGCCTTCATTTCCTTTAAGTGGTTTTTGACAGTGCTCCGGGAAAGCCTTTCTCATTTGCTGTCCATCTGGATTTTCCATCACAAAGCCACTTCTGTAACCCCCAGGGCAGATCGACCCGACTTTTCTTTGTCCCTAATCTTCCCTGCAGCCCTGCGAGATGAACTCAAGCCGTTGACACAATTTACCCAGTCGTGTTTAGCTATATGTTGCAACTATTTATGCTTCATATTTTAACCAATTCCACTGTGTATCCATCACGTTTTGTCTAAACATTTGAGCCCTTTCATTGTTTTATTACTCATATATATTTCTGTTATTAGCTAAACGTTTATTTTTCCCGCTGACTTGCTAACCTCTGTTCATGCATTCTCAATTGCAATGTGCAGTGTTCAGGTGCCACAGCTGACCAAACATTTGGATATTTCCTTTCAGCAAATCTTAGTTGCTGTTTTGTAAATTAGTCGAGCTGCCTCGCCCTTAATCCTCTCCGAAGTTCTCCATTGACTTGTCCTCGTGTTCACCGTGTCTCCAGGTGGACTTGGGATTCCTCCGGTTCGTCACGGCCATCGGGACGCAGGGAGCGATCTCGAAAGAGACCAAGAAGCACTACTTCGTCCGCTCGTACAAGGTGGACCTGAGCTCCAACGGCGAGGACTGGGTCACCGTGAAGGAGGGATCCAAGCAGAAGGTAATGAAGAGCCATTTATGCCACAAACACCCATATCTGTACTATATTGATGAGTAATGAAGGACCGGGCTTTCTAATCTGCAGGGAGGAAAGTGTGGACAGCTGAATCAATGTTTTCCAAGGCTGACAGCATTTGGCAGTGTGCCTAATCTGAAAGGCTGCTTTCCATCCCACTTCCCTCATCACAATCAGCAACTTTTTTTCTTTTTCTTTTTTTTTTTGGAGGAACACCCTTGTACTGAAGCTGTCATACAGACGTTGAAGAGATAAATTGACACAGTTTCTCATTAAACATCATATCGATAGACGTGGTGCAAGTATATATGCTAGCATCAAATAAATCCCGTCCAAGTCTCGACTGCTGCTAACTAGAGCCTGAGGAGTTTTATGCGGCGTGCTAAATTTGGCTCCGATGCCTCATGCATGCTGATCAGCCACTTTCAATATATGTGCTGTTCTATTCTGTTTGAGCAGAAAAGAGAGGAAGAGGCTACTTAAAGTTCAGGTCAAGTGTCTTTGGTCGGAGGTCGAAGTCAAACCCATTCTGCTTAAACCACATGCGAACAGGCCAGGAAATGCAGTAGCAGCAGTAGGAGTAGAAAGACTAGTGATAGCAGCAGTAGTAGTAACAGTAGTAGTAGTAGTAGTAGTAGTAGAAGTAGAAGTAGAAGTAGCTATAGCAGTAGTAGTAGTAGCAGTAGTAGCAGTAGTAGATGTAGTGGTATTGGTGGTAGTAGCAGTAGTAGCTGTATTAGTTGTAGCAGTAGTAGTAGTAATAGTAGTCGTATCAGTAGTAGTAGTAGTAGTAGTAGATGTAGTAATATTGTTATTGGTAGAAGTAGCAGTAGTCGTGAGCTAACAGAAGCACTAATCTGTATTTTTCCTGTATCGTCTTGTCTTCAGATCTTTCAGGGGAACCACAATGCAATGGACGAGGCTCACGCCTTCCTCCCCAAACAGTCTCTGGCCCGCTACATCCGCATCCGGCCCATTTCCTGGGAGCAAGGCATCTGCATGCGCTTCGAGGTCTACGGCTGCAGAACGTCCGGTAACGCTGATACTGATCCGTAAACGATAGATGGCTTCTTTACACTTTAGAGACACCTATACAAAGACGAATGTTCTTTTACAGACATTAAAGCAGCTCCCTAAACCTGGGATTTATTTTTATAAATCCTTGTGTCTCTCCTGAGACGCAAGACCCTCTCATCCAGAAGGCGTTGACACTGGAGGAAATGAGTGACAGTGAAATTTAAAAAAAACTACCTGCTCCTGGCGGCTTTTTTTTTTTTTTAACACGTCGTGATTGAAACCAACAATCTCTCTTTGGCCGCCGGATGAGAACCTCCTGCTGCTCTCGGTTGATTCGCGATGGTCGCCGCTTCCAATTTTTGCGAGCGCAGACTTCTGCAAGAGGGGACGGCGTTATTCAACGCAAAAAGGAGCGGAGGAGGAGAAAAAAAAATTTAAAATCACGCGCCCTCATTGCTCGTCCTTGAACGTTACGTAAACTTCGGTCCTCGATGTGCGGCGAGCCGCTCTCGGTGGGAGAGCTCAGTAAAGTAGCTATTAGGCTTTTTACTCACAGGAGAAACGCGTCTGTAGAGTGCAGGAACAGGTGATTCAAGATATATATATATATATATATATATATATATATATATATAGAGTGATACTCCTGGGGAATTGTTGCATGTATAGCAGAACCATTATTCACTCCTAATTCTCCTGATCCTTATTTTTTTACCTAAATATAATGTAAAATTCTACATGTAATCCTACACCAAACTCCTAATCCAAAACAGGCAATTTAAGGAAAAGATGAAACGCATTGAAACGCAGGCTTGCTCTCTCACATTTGACCTTTATTTTTTTCTTTATCCCTCAGAGGACATTTGGTGCTCATAAGAACACACACACACATACACATACCACACACACACACACACACACACACACACACAGAAAATCCTGTAGGGAGTTTCCATAATGAGCGCTTAGTAGCAGTAAAGTCCCATTGTAGAGGAATTTACATCCTCGGTAGCTGTTGTTAAGCGCTAAGACGTAACTGTGGAGGTATTTGTCGAAACATAGACGTCACGCCGGGACCAGGACTGTGTTTCGGCCGGGATATTAGATCCGGCATGTTGTGGATAATGTGTTTAGCTTGGCTCACGCTGACCGGACCATTGTGTCCAGACATTTTAGTTGCGTTTCATTAAGTTTGCTTATTCTGAGAAAAAAAAAAGAAAAAGAAACACAAGCAGAAGTCTTTCAGTTATCAAGTAATTATTCTGCTTTGTTTCCTAATGCCGTCTGAGACAGCAACATTAGGGGGGGCAGGCTGGCCTGGTTGTTCAGCAGATTGTATCACAGCCCCCCCCAGGGGGGGTTCAAGGCGGAGCGTTTTCCTTCAGCAGGCGAGTCTGTCGGTGTTGAGCACCCGTGAGAAGAGATCCAGCCCCTGACTCTTTCTCCAAGACACTTTGCGACAAGCCCCCCCTCCACTTGTGGAAGTGTATTCGGTTGTAACAGTAGCAGTGATTGCTGCAGACCAAGAATAGCCCTCCATCAAAGAAATGGTTGGGCTAATGTGGGGGCTTTTTCCTACAGGTACAGAAAGTTAGATATCAGTTTTTTCCCCTTTTCTTCCCATCGAAGGTTTTTCAGGGAGAGTCTAAGACTAGAAAGTGTTGCACAGACTAAAGACAAAATTGCGATTAAAGATGATTTAACTTGTGTTGGCTTGATATTGGAAGTCCAGTCTGAATGAAACGCCCAATCTCAGGCTCTTTTTTGTAAAGATTTGAATTAGATGTAGAACAACACAGGCCCTCATTCATTTGAATGGAGCCATACCGTTAACACGGGGAGGGGCTCGTTACGAAGCACTGCGCTGGACCTGGGTCAAGCTCTTTCGTCGAGAAGACAGATAAAATGACGACTGTGTCCTCAGATGACCTTCCAGAAATGCAAAATCCCTCCTCATTATATTATAAACCGCTTTTCCTGTTTCCTTCCATGTGATGATCCGTCAAATTCCTGGATCTTACTGGATCATGTTTCGTTGTCCCACCTGTACCTCAAGCAACGCGCTCCCAGCATCGCAGCCCTTCATATCTTTGGTTCTTAATGGCAACTAAGACATATCCCAGTGCTAGTATTGTTACGAGCACAGCCTTAGTATCAGTAGTAACAGTGGGAGAAGGAGAAGCTGTGAAAAATACAAATACTTCAGTCTGCATCCACATTTTTGGACTCGAAAGCTTCGTGCATCTGCCAATGTTCTCACATGCCGACCGAACATGAACGACACCCAGTGTAAAACAAACTGAAGTCAACCGAAGTCCGTTTTTATTCGTACATCCCAATGTCACAAATATCACACATTTGCCTCAAGGGGGCTTTGCAGTCTGTACAGCGTGTATCTGGCCCTTATAATAGTACCAGTAAGAACTGTAGTAGAAGCAGGAGTGGGAAAAGAAGGACTAGCTGTAGTACGAGTATTGTTTGTATTTGTCGTAGTAATAGTAGTAATAGTTGTGGAATTTATAACAGTAGTCCTATAGAGCCTGTTTTATGATTCCAATAGGAGAAATTTGCAACAAAATTACCAGTAAAAACACAAGTTTGTAAAACCAGTCATCAAAACAATGGAATAAGAAGTCACCCTTAACACAGACTGTGTATATACACAAAATAGCTTCATCATTTCATGTTCATTTTACACAAACTCGTCCCAGAGACGATAAAAGGTCCTTTGGTGTCTCGGCTCTGGAGTTTAAACGCTGCAGCGAACCCCCAGAGGGAATAAACTGAAACCGCTGACGAAAGCGTTTACGAGATAAGGACGGCAGGGGCCTCGCTTATCACACTGTACGCCTCTCAAAAGTTTCCTCATCTTCTGCCCTTCCTCTCTCTTCCTCACACAGACTACTCCTGTTCAGGGATGCTGGGGATGGTGTCGGGCCAGATCTCCGACGCCCAGATCAGCGCCTCGTCCTACGCCGACCGGGGCTGGGTGGCCGAGAACGCCCGGCTGCTGACGGGGAGGTCGGGCTGGACCGGGCAGCAGACCAAGCAGCCCTTCAGGAACGAGTGGCTGCAGGTGGGCTCACGACCCGGCCGTCATGACTCAACGGGGGGGGGGGTCTGAGTTTAGATGGTTGAGTTTAGATCTTGAACCTGGTTCGTGATAAAGAGGCACATCGTCCGGCCGGTCTGTAACCGGCGCCGTTTTTTTCCCTCTCTCGGCCTCCCTGGTAGGTGGATCTGGGCCAGGACAAGATGGTGAGCGGCGTGGTGATCCAGGGTGGGAAACACCGCGACCGCAACGTCTTCATGAAGAAGTTCAAGGTGGGCCACAGCCTGGACGGAGAAGAGTGGACCCTGGTCAAGGACAACACCACCAAGCCGAAGGTGGGTTCTTGCTCCTGGGTCTCTCAGATGGGAGACGTGCTCGCGTTCCACTGCTGTGGCAGATTTCTCTGTAATTTCATGTAATTTCTGTAATTTCATGCGCACTGCTGCTAAAATTAAACAGTCACACAGAATCACATGTACAGGTGAAGGTGAGTTTGAAGTTCGACATCTCTCTCCTTTTCTTTCTCTCCTCTTCTGAAGAGCGAGATAATCCGTTGAATGTCAACATGTCCATTTCAATTTCCACCGCTGAGGGACGCGTCTTCCCTTTTCGGCACTTGAATCTTTATTAAGAAGGGTAGGATGCGGGTCCCGCGTTCGACCCAGGCCGAGGGAAGGGTTTGCCGAGCCGGGCTGGACGACAAGGGTTGACCCTTTTGAGGTATTCGGATACTTACAAAAGTAGCGTCACCACAAAGTAAAAGCATGTAAAAGTCATACATTCAAAATCCTACTTCGGCAAAATGTTCCTAAAATATCGAGGGATGGAAAAGTAGATGCGGAGTAGAAGTAGCGTCAAATGGATGTGCTCAAGTGAAGTGCCTCAAAATTGTACTTGAGTGCAGTACTTGAGTAAATGTACTTAGTTACTTTCCACCACTGCCGCCAATGCAGATTTGACTCCCATTACTGCGGCGAGGACGCGGTCGGCCTTATTATGGCGATCGGCCTGCTGACAGGTTAAAAAAACGCCACTGTTCCCTCGTGTTCACCCTCGCCAACAAAGTTCCTGTGTGCAATATTTCAAATATGGCTCCCGTACAAGTCTGCGCCCGAACCGAATGAGTAAAAGAGTGCGTGTGCCAGAAAATGAAAACGTAAATATAGAGCAATAAAGTCATGCTGGACATAATAGTCGTTTTGTAAATTTACTACACATGTTAAACCATTTTAAAGACCAATCACAAGGCAGCCGAGAGAAATAATCTCACCCCCAGGATCTATTTAACAGCTGTTCTGGAGGTTTTCATCGTATCACACGTCGTCTTCATCGGCAGATGGAGTTTCTTGTTTTCTCACTTGTTTTGGAATTAAAAACCTTCAAATTGCTTTTTTTTTCCTGAGCGTTTAAAGGATTTCTCTCACACACTGACGACCTGACAAACTCCCATGAGATGTGGTGAAGGTTGTGTGATCAAAAGTGAGGTAGACTGTTTTCTCGGTTCTCTCTGAGGATATTTATTGTAATAATTATTATTACTATTAGGCACAGTTCAGTTCTGGTTTGTTCGGGATAAACAGAAGACTTTTTTTTCAATGTTGTTGGCAGTGTGAGTGGTAGCGGCCGCAATGAACCGACCCGATGAGGAAAAATGAGAAAACCCACCAACAGAGAGTCAAATGTCACAGGACGTATCGCGGCAATAAAGACGGAGACGACGTCCGAATTTCCAAAGCGTTACATAGAACCTCTAGACAGACACCTAGAAATAGGAACAGGTTTTTTGGGTTTTTTGTTTTTTTCAATGTTCATCTCTTGGTTTCTTTGCAATTTTCAGTCAGCTTTGATTCTCATCCCCAAAGAGGAAATTCATGTCATTGCTCTAAAAGACCCGACTTCCTCTCCTCGCCCTCGGCCTCCGTTCGGCGCGACATCCTCCTCTATGCGTTCCAGATGGGCGGAGGAGGAGGAGGAGGAGGAGGTCCGCCGCCGGATTCCTGCTGATTCAGTGCAAGCGGATATGATGCTCCTCTGTCTGTCCTCTCTTGGACTCTATGCTCTGTTTCCTGTGTCTTTTTGAAAAGAAAGAAAGAAAGAAAGAAACCTCTTCAAAAGACGAGGCAGGAAGGCTCAGCAAGGCCCGGCCCAGCCCAGCCCGGCCCGGCCCGGTCGGCCCATGCACTCAGAAACGCATTGGGCGCAGTCACACATATGTGCTCATGCATAAAGATGAGTGTGTGTATATACAGTGGCAGCCCGGCTGGCGGGTCTCTTTACCGAAAGTAAAAACTCTGAAATTCTGAGAGAGAGAGAGACGCTTGAGTTTCATAAATCACTGGACCAGCAGCATGTTGAGTAAAAAAAAAATATATTTTAATTAAGAATGATGAAACTATTTAAGAATCGAAACTTTCCGTGGAACTTTCTCTCTTACAATGAGTGCCAAACTGCGTGGGCCTTTCTTGGAAATATCAAGGTAATTTACGGCTCAATGCCAGCTCATTTTTTGGGAAATTACGAGGAAAGTCTCCAGGAAATCAGCTGGAAAATATGGGTCCTGTGAACGTAAAGCTTTACCAAATGTTTAAGTGTATGAATTCCTGGAGAAAAAAAAAAATTAAAGATCTGCTACTTATTTGTGAATTTTTTTTTAACTTAAATTTGCATTAGATAGTAAAACTCCAAAGTCAGTTTGATTTGCTCACATTAGCACAGCTCTTGACCTTTTACATGAAAGTATTTCTTTGATATTAACTCTCTCAACACTGAACGTGGCTGCCGACATTTGTGGACCACGTAACTCACAGAACACAGGAGGAACTGTGCGTGAGCCAGAGGTAGTTCAGAAGGCAGATGTTTAAAAAAATATATACCAGCCAGATGTTAAAAATCACCTAAAATAGAATTAAAAAAAACGACATACTGTATTACAGCATGTACAAAGGAGCATAAAAAAATATCACATTCCAGTAAGTGCAGCACAGTACACATGCACCAGTGAACACCGCAACAACACAACAATTATAATCTTAATCTTAGTAACGTATAGAATTGGCCTGTGAGAAAGTACAATATCCATGAAGGGAAAAAGATTATACAGTACTTTTCTTTTTTCTTTTTCTTTTCATTATGTGTTGTTAGACAGCGGAGAGGCCGAGTGTCAGCACCGACCGACTGTCTTAGTGTATTTACAGACCCGAATCCTGGCGGCTGAGAGCAAACTCTCCAACTACAGCCACGTCACGACTCCATCCACATTGTCCCATGGTGGCCTTTGATAAATCGGGCCAGAGGGCACCGCAGCGGCTCCGGTGGGCGGCGGTGTGTTCGCCGTTCGCCGTTGGGAGTCCGGTGGTCGGCTCGGCCGTCCTGCCGCTTGGCCCCCGTGGCGGCGGTAACCATTTTCATCTGTGCTGCTCCCATGTTGGGAAACTAGTAAAGGATGGGCCTCTGGTTCTGATTTCCTGGCTTTTTTTTCTTTGTCCCCCTTCCTCCCTTTTCCATTTGGTATTGGCCCCCTTATCGAAGGGACACCCCCCCCCCCCCCCGACACCCCCGCCACCCCCGCCCTGATCAGAAGCAGACTCAGCCTCAAACAGCGCCTGTCGTTGTCTGCTTCATTCGTGTCGGGGAAAACCAAATGGGGGGACAGTCGCCAGGGAGTTAGAAGAAAAATAGCAAGAAAGGAGAGGCCATATTTTTTTCTCGGCTATACGCTGTGATTTACTGCTTTGTCTGTCTGATTTATCCTGAAAAAGTTAAAAAAAAGATTTTTCTACAGGTTTCAACGAAGCCATTTCGCGACCTCAGAATTCCTCATTTACAGTGAAATATAGACTGGAATGACATTACATTTCTCCTCTGACAGTTCCACTTTCTCTTCATTAGTAAGAATGGTGTCACACGTTGTTTTTGGAGAAGTCTCTGAACACCGTCCTTTGATGACTTTTGCAGATACCTCTGTCGAATCCATTTGTGTGGCACCCCGGGCTGCAGGGAATAAACACAAAGCACAGTGTGTGTTTTTTTTTTTGTTTTTATGTTTTTTTGCAAATTCAGGGCCTCTCATTACAGCTCTTTCCCCAAAATTCCCAGACTAACATAGTTAAGTCGATGCTAAACCTTCATGACTCATCCCAAGCTCCGTAACGGGGTCGAGTCTGACGAACGCCGCTAACACTGGGGTGAAATACGCCCCACGTCCCCTGACGTACTTTTTTTCCGTCTTTTCCCCTCAGGTGTTCATTGGGAACCAGAACCACGACACCCCGGAGCTGAGGTCCATGGGGCCGTTCCTCACCCGCTTCGTCAGGATCTACCCGGAGAGGGCCACCAACGAGGGCCTGGGCCTCCGCCTGGAGCTGCTGGGCTGCGAGCTGGACGGTTGGTCCCACTCAGCGTCTGCGCCACCTTAAAAAAAAAGATCTACACTGGTTAAATAGAGTCGTTTATGTTTATCTTTATGGGCAGTGAGATTAATTTCAAAAAGGAGCAAAGGATTCTTGTCAAATTTGCGATCAAAGAATAAGCCCGATTGTGAGTGTTACAGGAACATTTTCTATCATCTATCAGCATATACAGAGAAGGTCATAGTGAAAACACAGGCTTGCTGTACATGCTTTCTGAACACACACAATAACAAGTAGAGCAAGCTCAGCCTGGGTCCGGTTTCCTCTGGAAAACTCGACCGCCTTCCCCAAGGCGGTTCGTCTCAGCGTGTTGTGTTTTAATATCGAGATATTACACCGTGGCTCACATCGAAGCAGAGCGCCCCAGTGGTTCCCGGTGGATTACCCCCCGCCCCCCGGCCACTGTCTTTGAGTAGTTTTGGGAAGTCAACCAGCAACTCTGGCACAGATCAAGGCCAATACTTGTCTAAACACGAGTGTCTTGCAACCGGGTCGAGCCTGAGGGGCCAGATAAAGTCTGGATAGAGATTCTGTTTATGCTACATGGGTTCTGTCTCTGGTTCTGGACCTGCTCACACTTGTTTTTGCTGCAAACAGTCTGCAGTAACAAATCTGGGGCTTCATCGGTTTGGATATACGACGACATTTAGACCCTTGCACTCTTCCAATCTAGATTGCACACGTCAAGACCACACAACCTCATTAACATTGCCTTATGCGGATTACAGGCTATGAAAGCAGGAGAGAAGTTGCCATTTTAAATTCAGTTTTAATAAAATGTTGGAGCAGCCAACTGGGAAAACTGCCAGTGCCTCCATTTCCAGTCTGCCCCCTGTTTTGACCCCCCGCCTCCAGCCATATTTCACGCCCCTGGAAAAAACCTTCGGCGTATAGTTAGGTGGATAAATTAGAAAACACAGCTTTGATCAGCATGCACCGTTCCATGTGATCATTTTTTGCTAATTTGCTAATGCACTATTTCTTTTTGTAAAAACAGTGTTTTTAAAAACAGCACAAAGCCATTAAGGTGCAATGGCTGACACACACACAAAGGGTATGTCACACGTGTCCTAACAATGGAGACTGTGCTCCCATTAAAAGAACAAAACAAAAAAACTCATAGTTTCATTTTATTGTCCTTGTGACCTCTAGCAGCCGTGTGAGACAGCATCAGTCCTTTCAGCTAAAAGCCCAGAAACGACGCGTCCACGTGACCAGCGGCCGCAACGGGGGCAAGGAGGGAAGTCAGGTGACGTCGTTACGGGGCAACAGCGACCACGCAGGGGGGAGGGCGGGTCGGATGGATGGATAACGTTGAAACCGGCGTTTGTTTCCTGTTTCCAACTGGGAGTCGACGTTTGTCTTTTAACCGCCACAGTGTTCGATCTCAGAACTTTATCTCGTGTGTGTTATAACGAGCAAGACGACCAAAGTCCTCTGACCTTTCACCTGAACCAGGATCTTTCCCTAAAACCTAACCGAGTCGCTTTCGACCTCTGTGGTCTTTTTCTCTGACGATGGCGCATGTTGTTTTCTATTTGCGTCCAAACGCGCGGCATCGCTAGGAAACATCTCGGCCACTCTGCCTCAACTGCGCGCTACAGGAAGTCAGCGTAGATGCCGAGCCGTCACTGTGAACTGCCATTCTTGGCGGCTGGCGCAGCGGCCTCCATCGGCCGTCCAGTCGTTAAACGGAGAAACCGCTGACGCTCCAGGAGGCTTATCTGCGGCGTTTGGTGTAATGAGCACGTGAAAGTCTGACGCATGCCATGCAGCAGGCGACTATCTCTGCTGTTGCAGGGGTCGGAGGGGAGGGGGAGGCAGGACTCCACCTCCCATAGTAGGTTGAGGGGAGGACCAGATGAAAGTGTGTGTGTGTTGGGGCGTCTGGTGGAGTTTTGAGTTGTCTGGTTTGCCCTGTGGGGGAGAGTGATAAGAATCAGGCAAAGCAGGCGAGAATGCAGCACGTGTGTGTGTGTGTGTGTGTGTGTGTGTGTGTGTGTGTGTGTGTGTGTGTGTGTGTGTGTGTGTGTGAGAGAGAGAGAGAGAGAAATAGAGCAGAGTATAGAGTGAGGGCAGGAGAGACAAACAGCAAAGATAGGAGATTAACTTTTGGCTTTGCAGGATACAGGGGGAAGTTGCTCCCTCGAATTAACCCAGAAAAATCCCTGAAAACTTCAGAACCTCTCGGCAGCCAGTTGTTTTTTGTTTTTTTGTTTGTTTTCTTTCTGTTTATCTCTAACGCAAAGTAAAAATATTTGCGAGCTGAGGTGTTGAAAAGTGAGACAAGGCACGGAGGGCGTGACGGTAGACGGGAAAGCAGATGTTACATACGGCATGGATACGAAAATATTGTCGCTAACTGCACAAACCGGCAAATGAATTGAATTCTCCTCTTCCTCTGATTTCCAGTAAAAGTAAATCAGTCCATATACAAAACAAAGGCCCCCGTTTATCCAAAGGGAAAAACACGGAGCAGTCCTTAACACTGCTTTATGTCAGCAGGCAAATCAAAATAAGAAATAATCTGCATTCAGACGTAATTCCAGAGCAGTTTCACCATTTAAAAACATGTTTTTAAATGTTTTTTTAAATTTGTTTGGGTTTTTTTTTACTTTCCCAAGGGCATGTAGGATGTTTAGTCGTGTAGCGTTGTTGAAAAGATGTGAGGATTACATGGCCGACATTGGCCTAGAGATACGTACGGCAAACATCACAGGACCAGATGATTATCAAAGTGTATTTCTCACACTGACTTAATGAATGGAGAGATTAAAAGTGTGTGTGTGTGTGTGTGTGTGTGAGTGTGTGTGAGTGTGTGTGTGTGTATGTGTGTGCGCGTGTTTCTGCATCTAGAGAGGGGACTGAAAAAAAAGAGAGGAAAGAGAGAAAAAAATAAAAGAGAGTTTGGTATTTGAAGCTGCCTCGTCTGTGTCTGTCCCAGATGAAGACAGTTTCACTTGAAAAGGAAAGAACAAAGACAACACACACGCAAGCGCACACACACACACACACACACACACACACACACACACACACACACACTGTGACAGGAGACATGACACAGGCTGAGACACTCCGCTCAGGGTTCTTTAACAAAGACATGTGTCCACACTCAGACGCATGCGAACCACATGTGGACACTGGAGAAGACGCACATGTGGGCACATATACAAAAGCAGAGCCCACACACACTCACACACTCACACGCACACACTCACACACACAATCACACGCCCAAACACAGTCCTACTCATTAGAGACAATGAGGCCCAGCTATGTAAATCACAGCTTTTCTCAGGCCCTGATGCTCACCGAGGCTCCGACCTCGAGCGCCCTCGACCGCTAAACATGCCGATTTAGATGACGTTAAATAATCAACATGTACTTAAGACCAGATCTGAAGCCTTTTTAACGTTAGGCGCCAGATCAGAGGTCGCTTTTCCCGGCAGCTCTGCTCCTGAAGAAGAAGTGTTTCTCTGAGAACGGCGAACCCCTGCAAGTTGCACATTTCCCGTTTCAACAGACAACGTCAGGGCGGCAATTTAAGCAAAGACAAACACATGGTGAGAGGAACAAACACGGCTAAAAGCGCCTGTGGACGAGGGTGTTTTTGTCTTGTCTTTTTTTTCGACAGCACCGGCGCCGCTTTGAGTTAAACCGGCACCTCTCTTCCTCAAACCCACTCTGTTTCGTTGAGCGCAAAACCTCCGTCCCACTCGAAACGCTGCAAACACGTTTCCTCTCAAAGTTTAATCGCATGCAGACCATCTGTGATTTTTTATTTAATTTTTTATTTTTTTACATATGCTAATTCAAACGCTTCATTTCCATAAAAACACATCAGCGGACCGAGCGTTGGAGTTTAACCCGCTTCGATCTTCAGGGGAGATTTTGCACAGTTGCTGATGAGAGGAGTCCTTTTATTCAACCTGATGTCACAGCTATCTAAGATAATTCAGGCGAAGCCGAGGGTGTTAAACTTTAAATGTTATTACAATGCACGGACACCCACTAAATGTTATTGTAAGTCTGCTGCAGTGATACATGATCCGGCTTTTTGCCCAAAGGCTCAGATGGCCTGTCTCAACTTCCTTCAGATTTGGTAAACATGTTTCAGTTAGATCTTGATGATAAATAAGTCATGTACGAGCTATATATTGGCCCTTTTAGACCTCAGAAAACCCCCCAAAAAAACGGAACTTGGGGATCAAAAGCAAGAGCTCGGGAGCCTCATTAAATAAGTCAGAACACATTGGAGAATTTAGGAACCATAAAGATCAGGCTCATTAGACAACAACAGATTTAAAAGCCGCAGGTTTCGAACAGACAGTTTTCCACTAAGGATATAAGGAGACAACAGGCAAAAATAGTTAGAAAACAAACTTGGGTTCTGTTTCTCTCTGTTGTGTTTGATGTGATCAGTCAGAGGCATTTATTGCAAACTTGAACTGTCCCAGTATTTCCTGGGTCATCACAAAGTGCTTTTTCTTTGGAGGAAGAAAATGAATTCAGATCCTTGTTCCACTAGTGGGAAAAAGGGACTATAAGTTATATCCTCAGCCATAAACCTCAGAGACGTGGCCTGTGTTTGGCCTATGTTGTATATAATGATTTAATGTGTGAGTTATCTGCACTTTGAGCCATTTAGGTCTTTTAATAAAGTTAAATCTCTCATATTTTTCTCTTTATTTCTTAATGTTTCCTATATTTTTTCATTTACTCGAGGAGTAGCGCAAGTGATCGTATCGTATTTGTGTAAAAAATCTCAAATTAAGTGATAAATGAATTCCTGACTAAGCTCCCTGCCCCATCAGTTATTTACACCTCTGTACATCTCCACCTGCCGTTTTCGCCAGCATCAATCTTTCTCATCTCTTATCCACCCCCCGCCCCCCTTGCAGACATTATGACCACGGCGCCCCCCACCACGCCCGTCGCCTCCACGCTTCCCATGACCACGTTCGGTGCGACCACCACGGCGCCCATCACCATGCCGGGTCAGGCCCTGGTCACGGGCTGTGAGGAGGGACAGCCGGACTGCGCCGGCGAGACCGAGGCACCAAACGAGTACGACCTGAGTACAGGTAAACACTTGCACTTTGTTCCCTGTCCCATACGTTTTGAAATTTTTTTTATATTTGTTTTTCAGGTAGCACTTCTCAAAAATACATTACAAGGTGTGTCACAGGCAAAACAATGCAAAAATGCAAAATGTAAAATAGATGTAAATTAAGCAAACTTTTACATTGGAATAATTTATGCATGTCTACTTGTCGAGTGTGTTTTAAGCAGTGATATGAAATGTGCCTCCCTTGCCCCTCGTCCTCTTCCCCCTGCACCAGTCGTCTCCTTCATGTCTACCATCTTTATCCTCACGATTTTGACAGACTGGAAACTTATCAGACTCAGACCATGAAAAATTCCCCCTCATCTTCCCTCTCGCCGTTTAAGTCTTGACTGGGATTTCTCTCAGCCCCCCCCCCCCCCCAAATCGGTGTTAAAAAAAAAAAATTCTGTTTCATCTTCCCTTTCACTTTCACATGCAATCAAATCCGTTATCCCAGTTTTCTCAGCTTTGACAGGGAATAGAAAAAAAGACACATTCTTAAATGTTTGATATTTTCTGAATCGCTGCGCAACGTGAGACGAAAGCTTAGCATTGATGTCTGATAATCTGAGGTGTATGTGTGTGTGTGTGAGTGTGTGTGTGTGTGTGGGGGGGTATGTTGGCATCTGGTGGGGGGGGGGCAGCCTCTTTAACCTTTGACCTCACTTCGACTGTCCCATCTGTTTATAGCAAGAGGCCCATTGGCGGTTGACCCCATCTTGGATTTCATACCAGGTGAGGACATCCACCTCCGTTTCTTCTCCTCAGCTACTCTTCTCAGCTTTGGTCTTGCTTTGTCAATTTCTTCTGTCTTTATATTTTCTATTATGGATTTTTCATCACCCCCAGTTCATAAATCCCCCCCCCCCCCACACACACACACACCCCTCCTCCTCCACCACCACCACCACCAAATACTGCTCAGTCCCAACTCAACTGGGCTGCAGAGAGAGGAAAAGGGAAAACTTGTTGTTAGATTTACAGTATTGTCGGTACCGTTTGTTTTTCATCTTCATGCCAGTTATAATCCGGTTGAATTGATTTGCGAGGGGAAGACAGGCGGAGATGGTTCAGGAAAGAGAGAGAGAGAGATTAAGACTTGCTGAGGCAGAGAAAGAACAGAAAAAAGCATTAGGAGGGCAGGAAAAATGAGATTAAGAGAAAGTAAGATGTGAAGAGAAAATCGAAAACAGCAACAAAAATCTGTTGTACTTGCAAAAAAAACAAACAAAAAACAAAGCTTTTGCTAAAAAGACATCTGGTTTATTTAAGGCCTCATTTTTATCTGCCGTCCTACTTACCGATTGAAATTAACAGCTAAAACGTGGCCTGCGTTGTTTTATGATTCCCGTGTGAGCCTCAGACCGAACTCCACGACGAGTCTCAGCCGTCTCGGCGACGGTTTCCGAACTTTTCGGCTCGGGGTCCCGACTCAGAGGCGATATTCCCAGAGAGGTGAAAGTATCCGGTGTTTGATATGAAAAAAAAAGCAGCAAAAAGAAAAATAATTTAAATTTAAAAAATAATGTACTCAACTGCAAATATTTTACTTCTCTCTCCTCCTTCCTCTCCTCTTACATTCATTTTCAACCCCTGAGCAGGAATCCTTGGCCCTTATTAGGACAGCAACCAACAGTTATTCTCATCTTCCGAAGTCCAAAACCACCAAAATATCCAGTTTACATAGATTTACAACAAAAAAAGCACAAATTTACTCATTTCAGGGGCAGAAATCTAAGAATATTAGTCACTGTTTCACTGGGGTTTTTTTTTCATCAAAATAGTCAGATGATTGGGTTTTAGTCAGTGTCCTGATCGATTCATCGGAGGCAGCCGAAGTAAAAACATGGAGACGCGGTGGGAAAGACTCGTTTCTGAAAGCCATGCGTTAAAAATTGGTTGGCAAATTTGCACAGGCTGCAACAATCGAAGCCAAATGCACCGGTTGGTTTCATCTTTAGCTTTTTTTTTTTTTCCCGTGTCACAGTTTATCTTCCCTTGCGAAAAACAGCACGTTCAATGGAGAAACCGCTGGAGCAAGAGGGAGAGGGATAAGTAGGCAGAGAGGTGGAAAAATGGTGGCGGTGGCAGAGAGAGACGGCGAAAGGAAGAGGAAGAGAGAGGCCAGCGAGGAGGAGTGAACGGAGACGAGATGGAGGGAGGCAGGGGGAGAGGGAGGAAGAGGTGGAGGCAGAAAAGAGAAAGAGAGCGAAGGTAAAAAGAGTCAGGGAGAGAGAATAAAGGCCTCCTGGGTCTCAATTAGCTGAGCCAAAGCATCGCGTGAAGACAGCTTGGGGTCGGGGGGGTGGAGGGTGGGGGCCTTCCATGCAGCTCCACAGTCATCTCTGCATCCCATTAAGCCTCCTCAGAAACAACATGCCCACTGCTCAGAGATCCCCGCATTCATTGGGATGCTGTGGTCAACCACTGCCGCCAGTCGACTGATGGCGCAGGCGGGGAACAGGGTTTTCTGGGTTCGTTTTTCTTTTTGTTTTTTTAATTTTCATCTTTTCCAGGGGCCTCACATCTGCACGTCGGCGGCACCACGCCCTTCCCTGCGGAGAGGTCCCTCCCTCCCTCCCTCCCTCTCTCCGAGTTCCTTTTTATTTTAGCCGCGGGGGGAAAAAACGCCACCGTAGCGGCCGCGTATACAACGTGCACGCGCGACCGCAGCCGTCTCCTTGTGTCCACGTTGATACTTCGATTTTTCTCCCCTCTGGATGGTTTCAAAGGAGCAGATAGGGACTTATTAGTGTGACAGCCAGAATGTGATGTGGAAAATTGAAGCTTACTGCATCCAGCAGTTCAACTCGCGAATTGAAAAATATTTGTGTATCCACAGATAATGGAGTTTTGATTTTTTTTTTTTAATGAAAGAGGTGGCCGAGATGGTCAAATAGGTGGCGACGCGTAGGCCTCCTGAATCTCAGGGATGGGACATGTTGGACTGCGAGTTAGGCGAGCTGATTGGTTGTCGGCATAGAGCGGAAAACAAAGGAAATGCCTAAAAAGTTTTACGTAAAAATATTTTTAAAAAAGAAAAACTGTTGCGCATGTATCTCTGAAAGACCCTCGAGCACGTTCGCCCTTGTGCAGCCATTACGTATGAAGGTCGGCCTAAGACTTAATTTAAAAGTTTCAACCTGCGTTGACATATCTGGCAATGTCGGTGTGGCGGGAAGCCGGTGAGGGATCATGTTCTCGGGGGGGGGGTGACGGCAAACATATTCGGAGATGCAGTTATGCCCTCCCCAGGCTAACAGGGCGGGGGGGGGCACAAAGAGCAGCCCCACATCTTGAGAAAAATTTAAATAAAATTTGTGAATTCATCAATCTATCAGTCAGAAATATTCACAACAAATGTAACATTAGATTAAAGCTCTCCAGGAAAACCTTTTTGTTCATAGGTTCCAGCCTCTAACATCTGTCGCTCTCCTCTCCACCGCAGCCTACCTGTGGTTCGCCTGCAACTTCGACTTCTCGTCATTCTGCGGCTGGACCACGGAGACCGGCACGGGGGCCAAGTGGCTCATCCAGCACGAGAGGGCCCCCGCCCTCCACCGGGGGCCGCCCCACGACCACACGGGTACGAGAGCGGCGCTCACCTTTGCCTTCAAGGGTTTTATTAGAAAAAAAAAAAAAAATTCCCTCCCACCAGCACCGCTCAACAGATGCTCCGGGAGAGCGCTCTCTATGCAGCTGTTTGAAAAGCCCGTCTAACCCTCTTTTGCCAGAGGTCGGAATATTTTTATCCGAGCTTTAAATAACAGTCTATACTCTCTGTGCTGCTGGGAATTCACAGCGGTGACTGTTTTCTGTTTAAGGGGAGGAGGAGAGTAAACCTGTGATGCAAAAAAAAAAAAAAAAGAAATTCCCGTTGGACGCGTAACCTCGTTCCTGCTCTGAAGGACGAAGAGTTTCTGGACGTAACAGAAGAATCGTGAAAGTCGTGCTGAGCTGCCCAGCTGGTTTCTGCACATCCCGAACGTTTGAAATGGAAAGGGCAGGAATTTCCATAAATCAGGCCACGCTGATGAAAACCAGGGCTTCCCCAGTAAAAAAAAAGAAAAGAAAAACCCACCAAGGAAATGTGACATTTATTCCGACGGGGATAATTACCAGCACACGTAACAAGGCAAATAGGCCTACACTTCTTTTTAGTTTTTGCTTGTCTCTTTCTTTCTTTTTTTTTGTTTTTTGGCTTTTTGACATGAGCACATTTTACAGCACAAGCTGACACAAAATTAAAAACAAGAATAAACCCTTGGGCGGTAATTACATTTCACTTCCTTGTAAAAATGTTGTTTTTTATAGGAAGTTTTGAAAGGACCACAAAGTGAGGCAATAATAATTTGTTTTTTTTCCTGAGGAAATCCTCATTGAGATTAAAAATCTCTTTTTTTCTTTTAATATCCTGGTCGAGTTAAGCAGCAGTTATAATGAGTTACAGACGAACAACATAGGAAAGTTAAAGCAAGATATGCCACAAAATCAGAATTACGCAGAACTGCAAATATGTAAAACAGTCAAACAGGGGAATTCATTGCAGAAATGATCAGAGTGGCACTTTAAAACAACCAATAAAACCATAAAAAAATAAACGTGAACTGTCCAAGACAACAACTAAAGCATCAAGATTCTGCAATACCCCAAAACATCAACAGCATTTGCAAAGAAGTGCGAAGAAACTCTGTGAATATCTTTGACCAAATATTCTGTATCTTCAGCAGTAGGTGAGAGTAGAGCATGCAGATGGTCTGAGCCTTGACACATTTTGAAAATGACTGGAAGGCCTTGGGATATTTGACTTCATCACCGTGCCGCAGCTCTCTGCCCGTCTCGCCATTCAAACCTCTCGTGGTGGATGGAAAATTTTTTTTTTTCCTGTGGAGAAAGCGGCGGCTCCGAAGAGAACGATCTCACCTTGATTTCTTGACTCAAAGAAAAAGGAAAAAAAAAAGACCTTGTCGAGTCCTTGAATTCGACACCTTCGGGGGATAAAACCGCTTGATAGTTACACAAGTCTTTGTGGAAGAGGCAGTGAAACCTTTGCAACAGCACAGACTTTTACATGAGGTTAGAAAACAGGTGAATAAAATAGAGCAAATGCACAATAAACCTTTTATTATCACAATGGAGCTTGATATTAATCATTTTAAGGCTTGTGTTCATACATATATCTGCAGAGCTGAGCGTCTTTTACATTCCTTTATAGTCTTATTTTGAAATTTAGGTCAGATCAGTGTTCGATATCTGCAGTAATGTGTCAGTAACGTGGAGCCCTTTAAGGCAACACACGGTTCTTAGCTTGTGTTATGCTGCCCCCTTGCAGGCAGCCCGGGGAACTTCATCTACATGCAGCTGACTGACACCGAGGCCCTCGGCAAGACGGGCGAGGCTGAGGGCGAGGGCGAGGGCGAGGGCAGGGAGGGGGAGGAGAAGGCGGCGAGGCTGGCCAGCCTGCCCATCACGACGCAGGACGCCAACCTGTGCATGTCCTTCTGGTACCACATGTTCGGCGAGCGCGCCGGCTCGCTCCACATCAAGCAGAGGAAGGAGGTGGAGGGCGAGCAGATACTGTGGATGGTCAGCGGCCGCCAGGGCAACCGGTGGAGGGAGGGGCGGGTCCTGCTACCGCACTCGAGCGTCTCGTATCAGGTGAGGCCCGAGTCCTGGAACCGGAGTCCAGGTATCTTGTTATAGACTTGTGGGGTTACCACGCATGTAAAATTGCATTCTGGGATTGGCTCAGGTTTCCTTGACCATTGAACAGGATAAGCTTTTGCAAAATACGGGCTGATGGAAAAGAAAAATGACAAAACCTCAGGTTTATTTTTTACTTCTTGGCCCAAGTCTGATGGACATTTATCTTCACCTCATTCAGTTTTTCCCTCCCCATCTATAATAAAGAGCCTTAATAAGGTAATTTCAAGTGAATTGTGCAGAATAATCAGGTATAACAGGGTTTTTAAGTTTGGGATCCCTTGTAAAAAGCATTGTTTGCTTGTCATAGTCTACATATAACTACTGTATAACTTGTGAGCAGTTCAACCACAACCTCTCAGAGATAAAGGCAGACGAGCGGAGAATTTTTTAATTTCTGAACATTTGTGGGCAGAAACCGGGCAGAAGGCTGACGGTGTGCGTGTGTGTGTGTGCGTGTGTGTGTTTTATTTTCCTTTTGCAGGTGGTGGTGGAGGGTGTCGCAGACAGACACAGTACGGGTCACATAGCCGTGGACAACATCCAGATCATGGACGGGCTCAGCGCTGAGGACTGCAAGGGTGCGTTTGGCAGTGTTAGATCGCACTTACAGCAAAATTTATATCTCAAGGATACTCGTGTTGTCGTGTGCGGGCAGGAAAAATAGAAAAAAGGTGTTAGAACAGGAGGTGAATTCTGAGAGGAGCCTTTCTGGTCTCACTGTTGATTCAGTTACTGTCACGTAATCTAGCTCATGGTTTTCTGTTCGGTGTGGTTTTGTGTTTTATACCGTCACTGACTAACAGAAGCCACTTTTTCTTACCTCCAGACCCAGACGTCCCTACGTCTCCGCCGACTGAGATCTTCATCCTACGTGAGTAAATCCCACTTCCTGCGTTTCGGTTGTTATGGTATCAATGGGTTCTTTTTCTTAGTTTGGCAGCCCATGCTCTTATTTCTGGCTGACACACCTCCACAGACTCTCAGTGACAGCAACCAGGTGCTTTTTCCTCTGCCTCTAAACAGCGAAGCTGTATAAAAAGTACGGTTGACAATTGGAGTTTCAGTTTTCTTTTCTCTATGAACACATCTCATCTGTCTTTCCCAAAAAGTAAGAATATTTAAATGTAATGTTTGAACACAAGCTCTGTGTCACACCAAATTTATGCTTCGTGACATCTTAAGGGATCACATCAGTGGATTTCCATGTCTTTGCGAATGAAATAATATATATACACATACATATACTCACACACATATATATATATATATATAATTTTCTTATAATACATTTTGTGTTTTTTCTCCAAAACATACA
This sequence comes from Istiophorus platypterus, assembly GCA_016859345.1. NCBI lineage: Eukaryota > Metazoa > Chordata > Actinopteri > Istiophoriformes > Istiophoridae > Istiophorus > Istiophorus platypterus. Next base: position 20,914,985 of record CM029113.1, on the reverse strand, counting down.
ACTTTTTTTTTTTTCATTTTCAAAATTTTATATTAATTTCGTTCCTTCCTAGCAGACAGTCTTTTCCAATACTTACAAGTATTTGAATGCTGTACTTAAATAAATGTACTTAGTTGCTTTTCATTTAACATTTGACTAAGAATTTTTCAGTGAATATCATTTTCCGTGCTGATGCGGTTGAGGGTCTGTGCTGGAACCTGTTCTTTTGGTGATGTGTTCAAAGAAAATCTGACATCGGTTATTCCAGGGTCGACCGCCAAAAAACATTCTACAAGTTAGGATATCGGGATGAATCAAAACCAGGAGACAATTGTGGTTGTTGTCACAGACAGAAGCTGAATCTGCAGTTTGTTGTTTTTGCTCCAGAATGTGCAAAAACCAACAGTGTGGTCCTGAAATGAAAGACCTGTTTTCATTTGAGTGGAACATAACTTGTGTCCATATATTCTCCTTCTCTTGCAGCGATGGACTCTTTCCCACAGGAGACCAGCGAGCTTGGAGGCCCGGGCAACATGCTGAAGACCCTGGACCCCATCCTCATCACCATCATCGCCATGTCCGCGCTGGGCGTCTTCCTGGGCGCCATCTGCGGCGTCGTCCTGTACTGCGCCTGCTCACAGGGCAGCATGACGGACAGGAACTTATCAGCCCTGGAGAACTATAACTTTGAGCTGGTGGACGGCGTGAAGCTAAAGAAGGACAAGATGAACGGACAGAATAACTACTCAGAGGCGTGAGGGGAAAAGGGGGGGGACGGAGCCAAGGCCGCTCCGCCTGGACAAATGATTCAGCCAATCAGAATGAGAGGAACACCGCGGGGGGGGGCATCGATGGGACGGCAGGGTGGGCTGAAAGTGAGCCGATGTAATTTTATTTTTCTCAGGAGCAGCAGTGGAACGGACTGACCTGTAGGGGGCACTGTGTATAAAGAATCTGTACAGCAAAAAAAAAAAAAAAGAAAAAGAAAAAAGAAGAAAACTATTCTATTTGGATTCTATTTGTTTTTTTGGCGTGCTTTGTTGATTTCATGTAATTACATGCTGGTGTTGAGACCAATTCAGATGAAAGTATCGTTTGTGTACTTTTATGAAAAGATTTTAATTTGGGTTTTTGTTGGGGTTTTTTTGTCTTTTTTTTAAGATGTCATAGTTTCACAGAAAGAGCAGAATACGTGAAAAATGTGCTGTTCTGATATCTGGCTCTATAGGTGGCCATACATCCCTGTAAGTGTGTGTGTGTGTCTGTCTGTACATGTCTTTCTATGGTTATGTGGACAAATTTTTTTTGGTTTGAAACCAACGTTTCTAGGACATCCCAGCATTGTGAAAACATTTTTGGCAGGTCCCCACAAAATCAAAGGGCTGTTTGAGGGTCAAGACTTGGTTTATGGGGTTCAGGTTAGAAGCAGGTTTTGGTCAGAACCAGGTTTTGGTCAGGGACAGGATCTGGGGTTTGGGTCAGGCAGGTAGCTGTGATGGTCCAGCTTAAGGTAAAGGGCTAAGGAATGCATTATGTCACTGAGTGTCCTCACAGCTGTAGAAAGACCGACATTTATGCGTGTGTGTATGTGTGTGTACATGTGTCACATTCACATACATCTTCATTTGAGGTGTGTATGTGTCGTTCAGTTTGAGTGTCGAGTCTGTTTGTGTGTGTGTACTACACTCATGTTTATCTGTATACATGAAGTGTGTGTGTGTTTGTGTGTGTGTGCTCGGCGGGTACCGACCCGGCCCGTTTCCGAACCGTGTCCAGTTCCAACAGTGCCTTTTTTTTTTCCCCTCCAGTTTTTCCGTTGCCTTGTTTCTCTGCTGGTTGTTTTCTCATCGGCTGGCGTTCAGTCCGGGGCTCCCACGCAAAGATGCTGAAATTAGCTTAACTCTCTACTTTGTCGTGATCGTGACCACACCACCGCATGTTTTCGGCGCCGCCGCCGTCGTCGGCTAACACCCGCGGCGGTGTGGATCTGTAGATCTTCCTGCACTGAATCGGACTAAAACGTCAAAAATCCCAAGTTAACATTTAGGTTTTTGAAAAAAGAAAAAAAAAAACTGAAGGAAAGCTGTGGAATTTCCGACACAGAAAACGTGTAGGAGCCCTGAACGCCTCGTTTTCATGGCACATGACACATCCAACATATTGTACATAGGTTTTAATATATTTGAGCGCCCTTTTTTTTATATCTATATATATATACAGAGAGAGAAAAAGACACCAGTGCCGCAGTATCCTTTCTGTGTTGGAATCAAACTCAACTGAAACAAAAACTCAGAAAATTTGCAAAAAAAGAAAAAAAAAGTCGATTTTAACAAACAGACACTAAAAACCTGTTGCTTGTGTTTCTTTTACAAATGTGATCTAGTTGCCATTTTGTGAAATTTTGTCCTTGTGTTCTGGGAACAGGAGTGTTTTTTTTTTTCTCGCCGTCGGGATTGTTGGGAAATGCCTCATGGGAAGTGGAGTTTTGTGTACAGGGTAAACAAAAAAACAAAAAACAGACAACCTCAGTATTGCTGAGATGCTGACAGCGCGTCGAGGACGGATCGCCGACGTTTCCACGCCGGCACACGAAAAACGACTGTTAGACCTCTAACCTGAAGTGTGTCCCGAGGCGGGGTGGGGGGGGGGCATCACAAAGACCCCAAGTGTCCCTCCCGGGGTCCTTCTCCGGCCCTGGACGCTGAGCCGAGAATGAATGTTTGTTGCCATGACAATGCTTTACTCCGTCGGTGTGGTTTTCCGGGGCCGACTATCAGACGAAGGGCCTCTGACGGAGCCAAACCCGAGCGCGTCGGGCCCGACGGGGCGACTGACGAGCCTCCCGGGCGAGTAGGAGGCTGAGAGCAGCAGCACTGATCGTACTTTACTTGCACAGTCCGTGCCTCACATTCCTGCCCCCCCCATTCAACTACAGTGGCCTGGGAATTACAAACAGAACTTAAACTGCTTTTCTTTTCTTTTTTTCTAACCAGGATGGGTCTAATTCCTAATCAGAACAGAGCAGAGACCCAACAGAAATCCCTGGCAAACCTTAAGGCTCATTACTTTTCATTTTTATCTGAAACAAGCATAAATTTTGTGTCCTCTGACTGTTTAAAATTGGATTTTTAAAATTTGGATTGCAAATTTCTCTTGCAGTCAAAGCACTCTTGGGTTTTTCTGTTTCTTCTTTTTTTTACCCTGGGATTCTCCTTCATAACCATCCATCCCATTCGACTCAAATCCCGATTTTACTCACCTCCCTCCACATCCAGGGTCTTTACTCGCCACGAACCACCAGTGTCCTCTCGCAGCAGAAGGGTCTTGAGGGCATAAAAAATTCCTGGATGTAAAAAAGAAAAATCAGGAGATAAATGGACTGGCTCCTTTTTTAAAGAAAAAAAAAATCGAGAATTTTTTTCAGGTGAATATTGTTTAAAAAAAAAAGACTGAAAAACGACTGGCCTCGTGCTTATGATGCTGCTTTGTTGTGTTTCAGCTTTCGTAGTTAAATGTGTTGTGTTACCGGTTGCTTGTTCATTGCACTGTATTGGGGGGCGGGGTGGTGGGGGGGGTGAGCCATTTCACCAGTCACTTGTTTCACTAACTCACTGGTATCGATGAACGACCTCGGCAGCAAAATGTTATGTATGTGTGTTTTTTGCTCTGTTACAGGTTGTTACTCGCGAGCTGACAGATTTCTACCGGAAACTTTTTTTTTGGGGGGGGGGTCGTCCCCTCCTGCACTGTGGAACATAAATCTGCCCCCGATGTTTTTCTCAAATGTAGCATTTCAGTGTGTGGCACCGCGTCGGCTCTAAAAATGTGAAATGAGACCAAATCCGCCTGTGGCCAATTTGGGAATTTTTAAAATTTTTTTAAAAAATACGCCGAACGTTTCCAATCAAACTGAGGTCGAGCTGCAGGTCGAGGTGCTCGTTCTTATTTGCTCTTGAAAAAAGAAAACAAACAAAAAAAACCCCACACTGGTCCAACTGTTTTTGTTTATCTTTTTTTCCTTTTCCTTTTTCTTTTCCTCTTTCTCGGTAAAACATCAACCGAACCTGCTCACCGATCGCAGTTTATCGACGGGAACGTGAGGCAGAGCCAGGTGTCGATAAAAGAAAAGAGAAAAAAAAAAGCTCCTTCCCCTTTTGAACAAGAAAGGATTCTGCAGCACTAGATGTGAAAAACAAATGTTGCACTGATTATATTTAAAAAAAACAAACAAACAAACAAAATCTACGTGTTTATGATGTTGATTTTATGAAAAGGAGAGAAAGGAAGTGGAGGACAGTGTTATTGTTGCTTCTTTTTTAAACACGGTTCCAGGTGACAGTGTTATAACTCTGAAATGTACAATTTACAGAGATGTTTTTCATTCTCGAAAAAAAAGCTTATATCGTCTCTTTGAAGCGTAACAGTTTTATTTTATTTACTTGGTATAATATCACCTCGTCTTTTTTTGTACTGTCCCTGATGTACATGTCATTGTTTTATTTTTGTTTGTTTGTTTTATTTTAAAATTTTCCCCCTTGTATGACAAGAAAAAAAAATAATGTTGTTTTTTTATTTTCAATACTGCATCTATAATTTTTTTTTGCTGTCTCAGATCCAGGAAAAAAAAATAAAGAAAAAAAAGAAGGAAGGAAATAAGAAAGTTTAAAAACAAAAAAGTGGGGAAAGCAGTGAGGCCTTAAGTAAGAATTGTTTGTACCTTGACTTTCTGGTCAACGCCCAGACTCATCTGTCACTGTTGTCTCGGACTCCGATCATCAACTATTACATTCCAAAGAAATTGGATCGAATAAATGTTTTATGTAAAAGCTGCCCCGCTGTTTCTTTCCACACCTCAGAAGAGAGAAAATGGGCTTTGTTTTAAATTGGTCATTTCTGCTGCTGTTCAGCCACGAACTGCTCTCCGGGTCCTTGGGATTTCCCTGAGAAAGGGGGACTTTTGTCCATGAATAGACATTGCTGTTTAAATACATCGGTGCAACTTTCCGATAAGGGCCAATAAGGGTTGCGGGAAATCAGCCTTGCTTGTCTTTCTTTTTGCTCGTGCGTTCATTAGTGAGGCCTCTCTGCCGGAACATTTGACCTCCTGCCCCCTGGGGGGGGGGAGGGGGGCTGTGGGACAGCAAGACCGAAATCAATTTAAAAACTGCTTGTTAACATTTACAACCACGGACTCGAGGGGTCGTAGAGCCCACGACTTTTCTCAGCCCTTGTAAGTGCAGTTGACTGACTAACATTTGCTAATGGTTCATTATTAAAAAAAAAAAGATAATTAAAAAAACAGGGCACAGATGTCCCGCCGCCCTTTTCCAGAGAGGGTCCAACAGTCCATCCGAGACGTCTCACTGATGAATCAAAGAGCTGAAAGACAAGTGTCACGCTGGAGGAAGATTTTTCCCTGGTAACACAGGAGTTGTTCTGATAACTGATCTTTAAACCAGTAGCAAATAATTCATTAACCGCTGAAAAGGCCAATAGTTAGAGTTTATCAAACCCTTTATGAACGGCGCCTTATCAGTATGAGTATTTCCAATGTAATGAATAATTACATAGCATTGCATTTGTCTCCATTGTTTTGGTTTGGTAGCACCTATATCAGAACCTGTGTGGTTTTTCACCACTAAGAGGTCAACGGTACTTTGTGACTTCAAAGGTAAAGGAATAGTTCAACATTTTGGGGAAACACTTCTCTTATTCGTTCTCTCTTGACAAAGGTTTATCGACACCACCCTCCTGTCTGTATATGTTAAATATCGGGTTCATTTTGCATCTCTTTAAGGGACATTTTCCTTCTCTTAGCTGCAGTGCTGGTACGTGTTCAGTGATCCATCCACGCAGGAGAGCGATATCGACCTGAACATCCGGGCCTCAGGGAGACGGCAGACAGGTGCATTTCCTAAAATTTGTAACTATTCCTTTATCTTCAGAAAGACACGGCCTTGACCCCTGTGATTAAAACTCCGAGAGTGACTATACTTAAA
>CM029113.1:20839007-20904007 GCA_016859345.1 Istiophorus platypterus | reverse complement strand
CGTTGCGGGGTTTTCTCTCCTTTTCTTTCCGCGACATATCGTGTGAAACGCTGGCACACGTGAACCCGAACCAGGACTATGCCCTTAATTCGGCTTTTGTCCCGAAAGTAGGCCACGAGAGACGGGCAGCGCGGGTGGTTGTTAAAGAACGGCCCGTCGAGCGGCGCTAGCTAACACGAACACTAACGAGGTTTTAATAGCGATCGGAGCCTCGGGTCCGACGTCGAAACCGTCGCCGGAGCTTCTACGGACCTCACCGAGTTTTCACAACTTCTAGAGACTCGCTCACGAAAAAGGCGATTCAATCCGGTGCCGTTATCGCCTCCGGTGTCGTGGTCTGGTTCCGCTGGTGCCGAGACGATCGGTCGAGCGACGGGAAACTACTCGGCGACTGTTCGATGGTGTCTGTCGAACTGGATGTTCAGACAAAAGAAAACACGGGAAAGTGCGGGGACGTGTAATGATGTGAGCGTTAGACCTGATCTCAGGCTTTTAGTTGACAAAAGGATGAAACCAGTAAATAGTGCCCAGGTTAATCGATAGTTCCACTGGGAAGGTTCAGTCCTATGAGTAAGGTCTTGGTGTGTTTATATCGGGTTTGTGTGTTTTTCAATCTGAAGTGCATCTTTTACGAAGTGTCGAGTTGTGTTGTGAGGCTTTCCTGAGCGATTTTCTTTTTTGTGGTTCGTTCTTTAATTGAATTCGGGAACAGCCTTTTAAATTGAAAAGGCCTGTTGGAGAGCTCCAGTGGCTTTCGTCCCATGGGAAACACAACCACTTCATGTGGTCGTCCTATTGTCCAAACTAACTACTAATGAATTCTGAATTATTTATCAGGATTTTTTTGTTTTCTCTTCCTCTGGAAAGTGGACATTTTATTTTGAATTTACCTGCCGTTCTGGAGGAATGACATTAAAGCATTTCGGTCCATTTGGCATCCAACCCGGCTTAGAAGATGTTTTCAGGATTTTGTGGTTTGTTTGTTTCTTAGTTTTAAATATTAAAGGAACATTTCCATTGAGACTTGAATTGCTCAGGAAGTTGTACTACTTGGCAAAACCTACATCTTCTTGGGTTATAGCAGACCACTCCTTGGTCCAAAGTCTATACACTAACAAGTCAGTAGGAGATGGGTTTCCTAAGACCAGCTGTTAGTTAGTCAGAGTCAGATCTTTCTTTGTTCAGCAGTGCCCACATCTTTTAATCAGGACTGTTGCCTGTGCTCGTTGGACAAGATCAGTCTTGCCTTCCTCACTTACTTCCTGTAAAGGAATTGTCGCCTGGGGGTAGATTCCTCCCCCCGTGAATCCCCGTGAATCAGGGAGGGGTTTTGATTTGCCAGGAGAGAGTCAAACCAGTAATCTGCTCTCCCAGAGTTCCCGACGCAAGACCTAATTTAGTGACAGGGGAATGATTCGCCTGGGCCTAATCACTGGCCTTGTCCCGGTTTCGAGGGCGGCATCGTAATGACATGGCAGTGGTGCTGTGCCGAGCTGTGAAAACACAACGGAGTCTTTGATCCCCGTACAGTGCGTATGGATGGTGGACGCACAGATAGATATGAGGCCTAGTAGTTTTCAGACAGAAGGAGAGATGTGAACCATTGAGTCCTCCCCCGCAGATCACTGAGTCACTTCCCTTAGTTACATATTGTGATGATTAAACATGGCCCGGAGCTGTGTGTGCCTTGGACAGAGTTGAGTTTTGTTTTTTTCAGCCAGGACCTTTACCCCGTCCTGTCAGATATGAGTCACTGATGGCTGCTCTTTCCAAGGCAGGCCAGGCAACTTGTGTGTAGGGTGTATTTGAAGATAAGTTGGTTGTTGTCCACGCAGTGTCCCTCTTTGAGTCTGTCCTAAAATATTAATATTCACAGCAGGGATGTGGAAAGTCTTGAACTGCTTTAGGGGACGCTTCAAGGAAATCGAGAGATGGAGACTTATTAGCAAATAGTTGTTTAAATACACACCCAGCAGTCATGGAGCAACATTATCATTCTTCTGCTGTTGCACGTCCAGCCCTATGATGAATGTAAGGTCAATATTACTCTCCTGTTCGCTTTGCCTTAGATCTATACCTACTCCTGAGTGAAATATCCTGGTACTTGAGTTGTAAAGTGCTCCACTATGTTCACCAGCTGGTATCTGACTCTTGTCTGTCTCCTGAACAGAGAGTGGAAAGTGGATTTAAAAAAAAAATATTAAAAAAAAAAATAAATAATAATTATATATATATATATATATATATATATAAATAAATAAATAAATAAATAAATAAATAAATAAATAAATAAATAAAACACCAGTGTCAGAGCAGCAAGCGTAAACAAAAAGTGTTCAAAGCCATGACCTTAAAATCTGAACAATGAGCCGAGTTTCACTTTAACGCTCTGTAAAGCAGAGGAGAGCTGCAGATGTTTATCTTCATGCGATCTTAAAGTGAGAACACAGGTTGGAAACATCACGTTGGGCTTTTTTGGAGATGTTATCATGAGAAATCTTCTGATTTTTAAAAAAATCAATTTTCTGTCGTTTTATAGACCAAATCATTAGTTGATGAATACTTAGCCGATTGATACTGAAAGCAGTTACTCACAGCACGAGCTGAAAGGATTATTAGATTAATCAGTTCGACAATTGACCGAAAACAGTGGGAACCTATTTTGATAATTGATCAATCATCAGTAATTTTACGGTTGCAGCTTCAGCTATGAGGATTCACTGCTCATCTTTAGCTTTTTTCGACCACTGGTTGGATAATCAAGCCGTTCGGTGACGTCTCCTTAGACTTTATGGAGATTGTTTTGGGCAGTTTATACTGATTTTTGACATTTTATGGACTAAGCAGTCAACCAAGAAAAGAATCGTTATTAGTTACTTTTAATTATTACATATTACTTTGATAATAATTAATGCTTTTGACCGTCTTGACCGGCGTTTCGGAAGGTTTCTCAGGGACAGAATTGTCATCACACTTGCTCTTCATCAAACTGAAAAAGCAGCCCCATATTTCAGTGACGTCGTTTTTCCATGACATGGTATGGCGTTGGTTACGCTGGAATGTGTTATCTCATCCCCCCCGGGAGGGCTGGGAGTTCGAGCTCTCCTCCATATGACAGACAAAACCAAGACAGGTCTCTTAGTTCATCCTACAACTTAAAAAAAACCAAAAAAACCCACAGCAGGCTGGATTTAACTCTTTGTAGAGCCTGTCTGCAACACAAGTGAAGTGTAGAGTTTTTGTCAAACATATTCATTGTTGTAGGAAAGGACAGTAAAGATTACATCAATCCTTTCACACATTTCACACAAACTTTTTTTATTTTCAGCTGGATGTCAAATGTTCAAAATGGGAACATCAGAAAGAACTGATTCCCTTTTTTGATGCTTTGTCTCAAGAAACGGTAAATAACTTGCTAACAATAATCTAGTTGACACGGCAGATGTTAGCCATACGAGGGACTTATTACTGTTTGTAGGCTGGGTTTCCCTTCGAATGTGCTGTGTTTGCTGTAGGAAGCTGGTCTTCTTCCTGGGGGGCAGGGGGCTGGGTGTGGTTTAATTAAAGAAAATGGATGCAGAGTCCTGCCAAGTCGTTTGGGGACTTAATGGACTGAGAGTGGACTGTGAATTCTTCCAACAGCAGGTGGAGGCTCGCCACCTGGGTGGCAAACAGCTTGGGGGGGGGTGGACTTCCAGATGACCCACCCAGCATGAACAATGCTGACTTGTTTTGAACACCACTTTTCGCTTACTCACAAAGGTTCTTGGCATCAGAGTGAAACATTAATCATCTTGATGACATGAGGATTATTATTGTTGTTGTTGTTGTTATTGTTATTATTATTATGTTGATATTGTTATTAATATTGTTATTATTATGTCACAAATCTTGGACAAACAAAACCAACAAAACTGTGTTTTGCTCATATTGCTGTTAGATCCTTTTAATCAGATATGACAGTAGTCGTATTTACATTTTAATTCCAGATGTGCATTTTACATAGTTTGAACACAGTCCATTGAATAGGATGTATAAGCAGGGAAAATGTTGGATAAGGAAGAAAAAGGAAAAAAAGCACAGCTATACGTTAGATTTGCATATTATTTGCTTATGAACTATTTCTGGGTCAGTTACGGAGATCACATAGTCCCAATTTCTAGAATCACCAATCAAGATACATACTATGCATTTCACAGTTGCAAAATTCAACTTGTCGGTGCTTTCTGGTGGACAACTATCTAAAAGAGATACTGTCTATACACTTTCAAAATTACCTCAGTTACCTGTTTAGAGATTTTGGTTCTCCGGTTTCTTTGTACTTATCGTTCTATGTATACACGAGTGTCTCTGTATAGTGCAGTTCGCAGATAAAATAAAGTGCATCTTAATAACAGACTACATACATAGAAAGATTTTTGTAATGAGATTTGAACAGAGGAGAAATTAATAAACTCGGTGTGTTTGGATTGTTGATCATTGCATATATCTGATACCCTCTTGTGGTTCCTGCTCTTTGCTAAATGAACCTCTTGGTTATAGTCAGCAAAGGATTAACATGATCAAACAAGGGCAAATTGAAGCCCAATGTAGTGGAGATACTGTGAGTCACTGTGAGTCAAGCAAATTCACTTTCTTTTTTTTTTTTTTTTACATGGAAGCCTGATCAATGTGCGCCTCCCTTTTCTTGATTTAAAAAAAAAAAAAAAAAAAAAAAAGAAAGTGAGCCACATATCAGGGTTAGCGAAGCATAGGTTGACCTCTGTTCACACTAAATGAGGAACCGCCGATGAACCGATGAGAGTTGTGGTACATCTTGCAGTCGGCTCATGGTTGCATGCATGCATGCCTCCAACCAATGCAAAAATAATAGCAGCAGTGTTTGGTACTTAAACAGGTTATATGTAATGCATTGGCTCCCTTTTCAAATTGGTATTAAGGATTTATTTTTTATTACGACAAGAAATTAAATTATTTATTCAATTTCTTTTCTTGTGAACTGGCACCTTCCCCTAAAATGTGCAATCAGGAACGTAGTGATATGTTTTTACCTGCTCGTTTATAGACCTTAATCTCAATTTCAACAGAAAATCAGGCACCAGACGATTTAAGATTACTGCAGTTGTTTGGGCATTGATGTCTTGTTTTTTCCTGCCTGTGTTCAGCAGTGACAGCTGTGAATCAGCAAAACTAAATGTACAGGAAATATGTTCTTTAGTTCCTGTTATGAAGACATTTATCGCTGAGCGTTTTGTTTGTGTGTGTGTGTGGGGGGGGGGGGGGTGCAGGAAAGTTTCTAAAAAGGTTAAAGTGTTTTTAAGTCATTTCTAGAATCATTTTTATGTAAGATTCATGTCGATGCTCATACAGTTTTTTGAGGTTTTCATGCCACAGCCAAAATTTCTTGTGACGACTGCACGTCTCACGCCTCAAACTCCAGCCATGTGGACGAGCGCTGTTGGGCCTAGTTTCTGACATGTGGCCACATCCACAGTCTAAACATGGCCTTCATTAAGGAAGGATTTCTAAACACTTGCAGATGTCTGTCGGTAGAACTGAGCACAACAGCAGTGTTAAAAGCTGTATGAGGTACAGCATCAAGACACAGAGAGGTCAGGAACGTTGATCATCTGCAGCATTTATCCTGCCCCTGATCAGATAATGCAATTTTCACTTGAACGACACCCACATGGAAACTACATATTCCCTCAAAGACAACCTGTTAATTAGGCCTTGTTCCCCGACACCCCCAGACGGGATGTTTCTTTGGCGTTTCTGTGGTTAAATCTAACTATGTAAAAACCCAGTTAGACCTTATTGTTCAGTATTTTAGAATATCGATGAGTGGCCCCATCAAGAGGAAGTCTCTTGCCCCATACTCAGATAAGTAAGTTCTCTATGTCAATAAAGGCCGATAAGGCTCTGCACCACCATCGGTGCACAGAGGAAGCAGTAAACAAAGAAGTAGTGGTGAGACATGTCAGCATAGTCTGAGTCAAAGCCCTCATGGTCACCTCTGGGTTTTAAGTGTGACTGGAGCTGGCCCTGTGTTGGGAAAGTCCCATGTCCCTTTTAAGTGAAAGAATACCCCCCTTTTTTTAATATACACAATGGGTCTCAAAAGTAACACAGGGTTAAAAAAAATATTTACAAGGATTTTTTTTTTTTGTTGTTTATTAAGGAACCCCAGTCTACCTTCATGGATGGGAATGAAGTGAACAGATCCAGCCAGTGATAAAGCCAGTGAATCCTGTATTGAGTAAAAACTTCTATCCAGTTGATGATTATCAAACTAAACTTCAGCCTGATGTCTGAATCAGATGAAAAATGTGATCAGTTTTTTTTTTTTTTTTCATACAAGATCTTTCCTCAAGTCCAGTATAATACACCGGGATAAAACCATTAAGTCGAGTCAACACCTAAAACTGTTAAAACTATAACACAGTTTCAGCAAAAGCACTCAGCACTCAGCACTCATGAAGGTCTGCTGCTGTTTCTGGTCTGTTGTGTTTAACTGTCATCATTTTAGCTCAGTGCACCTTAATAAACGAGCAACTGACATATAAAGAAATGCATCATTGATGTGCAAAATCAAATGGCTCTCACTGATGTGCAACATTTTCTACAGTGGCCTGATACAACCAGAAATATTAATGTGAAAGCCGACACAGTTTTACAAGAATCTCTAATAATTGACAAATTACAGTCATCTCATAAGTTGTCATATCGTTGAACTCTTATTCAGAATCATCACTTATACATAATCTCAATTTGTATCATTGCTATTGAAATTTGCAGTTTGCCAGTAACATATAATAGCTGCATCTCTCAAACAGCATCTATTCATAAATTTTCCATCCGAGGATACGTTTGTTGTGCGTCTCCCATTCATCACAGAGGAATGCCGCTGTAAAGTAGGCGGACACGTCGCACAGACGGTTGATTCTTTGGTGAACGGCTAGATTTGGAAACGGAGGGAATTTTCTCCGTGAATCAACATGAGACCGAGTCCGACTCCTGTCCCCAAGCCGAACTCTCAAGCTACAGATAGAATAGAAATGCCTCTGGCCCACCTGAAACTGCTGGCGGGCGCCGTGGCGAGTTTAGTTTCATTCAGATCTTCCTAGCAGCTGGTGGAGGAGATTCCTGATTTAGAAATAAATAAATAAATACATAAATTGTGGAGGACTGCACTTGACTCCCAGTGCCTGTGTTGAAAGCTCGGCTATTGCGTTGGATTTTAGGAAGAACGTAGTGTTTACACATCCAAAGCACTCCACAGAAAGGAATGCAAAAAAGAGGACACTGGGTTGAGTCAATCGTTGCGGTGGATTTCAACATGGATTTACTCAACTTTAATTTTTACTTTTCTGAAGTAAAATGTCTTGCCAGTACCAGCATAATTTTAGGAAAATCAATCACAGAAAGCTTAACAGTTAGTGGGGCATGGATGTTCTCTTTTAAGGCCAGAGAACACAAGCTTTTATAAAGAGTTTAACACCAAGACTTTGTCAGGCCTTCAAGTTTATCACTCAGTATCCATCACGTTCTTTTCCAGTTTTCTGTTTTGGAAGAGATGTAACTTTTTGGCCCAACCATCCAGCGGCTGGTCATGTGCAAGTCATTTTTAGTGGTGGCAGTTGGTAGGAGCATTTTTTTCAGTAGGATTAAGGAAATATTTGGAACCGAAGACTCGTTTCTGTAACTTTCTGTAACTTTGCTTATAACAGCCTCTACGGCAGAGTCTACCTCGTCGTTTGTTGTCAACCCCCCCCCCCCCACCGGGGAAACGGCTATCAACGGACTTAATACCAAGCCCATTGGAATTGCTGGAATAGGGGTCATAGGGGAAGCGATTCAGCAGTCTGGAGGTGTTGTCCACTTTACAATGGATTTAACATGTCTTCCCTTCCCCTTAAACCTGAGATAAATCCAAGCCATTTTTTAAAAAAAAAATCCCATCATATATTTACATTACATTTCTTCTCTCTTATGTCTGGACACTTAATAAATTGGGGACTGATCTTGTAGCTTGAGCTATATTAATCTGACGAGTATTGTCCTGATTGAACAGTGAGTCGACAAAGGATGGAAAATACACATCACGACGAGCCAGACCGTGCTTGGTGTCACTAGAGCCACACATCCATACCTGAACAATGCCTAAGTGTCTCTGGTGACTGGTAACAGACGTTGAACTGTAAATAAAAATTGTGACGTTAACATTCACACCGCTAATGCCAAGTCTGTACCGCCTCTATCCCCTCCGGTGTGACCATACAAAGTCATGGTTGGACAGAGTTTACTCCTGTTACTCTAAATATTAAGCTCTCAGGTCTGTCATCACACATACTCATAGGCCATAGTTTGAGCCTGATGAAATGGGGGGGGGGTCAAAAAGTGGATGAGTCAGTTAGACGTCATGAGATCTCGTCCACTCAGCAGCTCAGCAGTTGTTTTCTGTTCGTCACGCATCACTTGGGTCATCTGCCGCTCAACAGTCATTCAGCTTTGACTTTTACCTCGTGGGTCAGGAAGGTTGACTGACTAGAGGTGTAGTCAACTCATTGTTTTTTTGTTTGTTTGTTTGTTTGTTTATTTACCCCCCCCCCAAACATGTACTTGGGACAGATAAAATACAGAAGCTTCAACCATGTGCCTAATAGTTTGGATTAAAAACAAACAGTAATGGTAAGCAGGTCACTTCACTTCAAGAGTCTATGAACTTTGATCTAATATCTGAAATAATCAACTAAAGTTGCAACATTTTTGCTGTTTAATCAATTAGTCGACTGACAGTAAAGCCATTTTCAACTATTGTCATAGGTGATCAGTCGTTTCAGTCTTTTTTTAAGCCAACGCGTCACATTTTCTTTTTCCATCTTGTGAGGATTTTATCCTTTTCTTCGCCTTATATGACTTTAAGGGACTGAATATTATTGAGAATGTTTTAGAATGGTGGTAGAATAATGTGGGAACTATAACAAGAATATTATACATTGATTCTGTCCAATCTATAAAGCAAATATTTGGCAGGTTAATGGAAAATAAATAGGTAATGTCAGTTGCAGAAAATGCAATTTCCTGCACTTGGTAACCAGTAGTTCTGCAGGGAAAAAAAAACTTATGGTAGGAGTAGTTGCTACTTCAGAACTAATCAGCTACCGAGCATACAGGAAGATGAGACTCTTTAAACTGCTATGATAATCAACATGTGATTGACATCATTTAAAGTTCCTCTTTGGCTCATTGCAAGAGATCTCAAGCAAACTCATTTGCATTTAAATATAAATTATCCATACATATCAACAAGCCAAAAACACCGCTTTTGTAAGAGATCATTCAGGAATTTCTCCATCCAGCGAATTAAAGAGACAATTGATTACAAACGCTGTACAGTATGTGTTAAACACAGTTAGTAAGTGTTTAGTCTGACTGGGATGCCTTTTTTTCTTTTTTTGGCCTCTTTCTCTTGAACTCGCCACATACCAGCTGGGTCTTTTTATCATGTTTCATAGCCATAAAGAGCAGTTTTACCACAATCTGTTATGGATTAGGTCTCGTCACTCTGTCAGCCGCGATGTTGGCGGCATTAAGAGCAGTACTGACTTTTATGTCCGGCCATTTCTATTGGACCGATGATGGTCAGGCTCTCATTCAGATACGAGTATTGAGTCGCTCTCAACCGTTTCCTGTGCTTTGAAAAGGCAGTGGCGTTTCGTTCCAGCTGGGTTCGTCATGGAATGTATTAAACTTTTAACAAAGGGCCAGATATAGATATTTAAAAAAAAAAAAAAAAGATTTAGGAAGAATTTTTAATTTTAAGATCAGTCACGATGTAGATCATTGACTAAGCCTGATTTAAAAAATGATCATGTACTGGGATTGTTTCCAGAAATGCCATTAAGCAGGCACACCCGGAGAACCCAGGAGCCTCCGAATCTGTCGGCTCTCTGCGATTAGCGGTCTAGTGCAGGACGAGCCCCGGAGCGGTAAACAAAGCTGGTTCTCAGGAATGTTGGGGAGGGGCCTCAGTGGTGTGGAAAGCCTCTGCTGTTGGTGCTGGCTTGAGTTTTCATTAATCATCTTCCGGGGCAAGCTGTATGTTGAAAATTTTTGTCCGTGTTGCCACAAGGTCATGTCTGTGTCAAGTTTTAGTCAAGAAGCACATTTAAAAAGGCCAGCGCCTGTTGATCAACAGAAACAGACATCTGAAAATAATGGAAATCTTCTGTCCCCAGCCAGATGTTAAAAGGCACCAGAAGAATTGAAATAAAACTTACATATCGCTCTTCTTTTTTTCTTTGTTGCCAGGCTTTTTTTAAATCTCCCACTGATGTCTATATGACTGTCATCATCATGTTTTTCTTTTGCTGCTTCCCCACAGTAACATGATAGCTATTGTGAAAATAAATGGGGGAAATTTGCATTTAAGATTTGGTCATTAGGCCTCATTTTGGCTGTATTTTTGGACGTAGTTTCTTTGTTGTTGGCCGTACCCTCTCTGACCCAATAACCCCCTCTGACCCATGAAGCACTGCAGCAAACATTACACCTTCTCCATTGAGCGTGTGTTGAAGAACACGCACTCGCTGGTTTTGCCTCTACGTTGCTCATAGTTCACTGTTTTCTTTTTTCTAGTGTAAATATACTTTACATTGCCCTTTTCATCCACTCACACTTTGAGTGCCGGTGAATAAGCTAAATATCCAACAGGGACAGACTATTTTGGGACACAGCTGTTGACTCAGCTACTGCCTGATTTCCTCTGTGTGTTTTACTTGGGGGGGGGGGCACAAAAGTCCAGGACTGGGCAGCCAGTCAGAGAAGCTCGTCACTGGACTTGGGGGGGGGGGGGTACACGAGGCAGATCTTACCAAATATGGGAACACACATGTTCACGCGAACATACCTAATTTACCTTTCTTCTGTGGAGCTGGTTTCTTCGCTATGGGGGGGGGGATGCGGTTTATGGTCAGGAGCTGAGCTCAGTGTGGTGAAGACGCATCAGAGGAATGCTCAGTGAACCACAGTTATTCATTCATAGTTTATTTTCTTTACCGTGGCTGCTCGAAACATTAGATAAAATCGATTGTAGTCTCTACATGTCTATCGGACTCATTATGAGTAACGGTGGTTAAGACTAAACACTTAAGCCGTAAATTTGGCTGTTCTCTCCTATACGCAACATCTACATTAAAGCTCTACAAGCAGGTCTCTGTCTCTTCCTTGTCGATTCTTATCTCAAAATGCCTTGTTGAGATAACTTGACACCTTTTACCTAGACCTGTGACGGCATGACCATTTCCAAACCGCAGCCAGAGAGCGAGTGTGTTGTGAGCATACTGGTCTGTGGATGTGTTAATGACCCGGTTGAGGGTGGGCAGATCATTCCTCCACATTTGGAATAGTCAGAACAATCGACTCCCCTCCCCACTGCTGCCTGACGTTTACCACCTCCATGTGCAAACTCATTTTTTTTTTTTTTCCCCCGAAAGTAACAAGGCCATAAGAACATTTTCAAGGGGGCAACTTAAAGTATGCATGGTGCGACTGTGTTGCACAGAAAAATGAAAATACTTGATCGAAACCTGGTATTAAAAAGACAGTGTTGAAGTAAAAGCATTGGGGTAAATGAGGGGAAAACCCAAAAGAACAACCATTTCCTTTCATTTGACAAGTGGTGTGTGTGTGTGTGTGTGTGTGTGTGTGTGTGTGTGTGATCACACCTTGAGATGAAATGTTTCAGTGCCACATTTAAGCTTCTGCAAAGAAAACAAAAATTAGATGTGATTGGTACACACACACACACACACACACACACTTTTTGGCTGCGTTAAAGGTCACCGGCACTGATGTCAAAGACACCTGACGGTGTACGCCGCGTTCCTGTACAGCTGGATGTGCTAGATGTGTACATTTGATCCAGCGCTGAGTTTTTAATTACATTTTTTTTTTTTCTTGTTGCAGATGAATCCGGCAGTACTTTTATTAGCGTCGTTATCACTGGTCCTCGGTACGAGCTGGGCACAGCAAGGTAAGAACAGAGATGTGTCAGACATTTGTTTCAGATTTTGCTCTGTCTATCTTATCCTCATTGGCTTTCTTTCTGACTTAGGCCCACAACCAGATCAGCATCGGGTTTAGAGTGCACAGTGCTATACAGTGACATACCAGACTAAAACTTGCTTCCTCTCTTCCAGTGTTTTAGTCTTCTAATGTTGTATTTCTTCATTCATGGTTTTATAACTCTGTGGGTCCTGTTGGCTAATGGTGGGAGGCCTTTTATTTATTTATTTATTTATTTTATTTTATACCCTCCCTTTTTTTTCTTTTTTTTTAACAAGGTGAAGTCATCTGTTGGTGAACGGCCTCAAGCTTTTCTCAGCATGACTACTTTTTCATAACAGGGAAGAGGTCGCGTTCTGCTGCCAAAACCCTGCAGCTGGTTTGAGTTGATGAACAAATGGAAATTCTGTTTTTGTCATCTTGGCTGAAAGGAACGTGTGTTGTCTCTTTCAGAGGGGAGCATATGCATCAAGGCGAACGCGCAGTCATGCGGGGAATGCATTCAGGTCGCCGAGACGTGCGGATGGTGCTCAGACGAAGTGAGTTGAATCGGGGAAGCTGCCGCAGAGCTATTTTATCACCTGGCTGAGGATCTTCAAACTGTGGGCGTGGCACTGTCCTAGTTTTGTCTGCGATAGTTGTTATCTTTCGCATGATATGGTACAATCCTTGATAAATCTAAAATGTCACCCCTGACAGTTATAGCATCTCGAAACCTCGCCTGAATACAACAGAGTGAAGATGGCAGTGCGATCTTTTTAGAACAAATTTATAAAACAAAGATACTATGATTTAGGCATCAAAGTCTGATTTTTATTCCAAAATTAATTTGAAGAGAAAAGGAAAAATATTTTCTATCTTTTGGAACCCTACCTCCTTTTTCACCTGTACCAGATGCACATGGAAATAAATATACCCACATGTATAAAAATATATACATTAACCGTACTTTTAAGTACATACACAAATGCAGAGTAGCTCTAGAGAGTCACGAGATTAAAGAGATTTGTTCTCTTGCATTTGACCAAAGGCAAGAACCCACAACTAGTCCATTAGTTGTAAACGGTAGTTCTGCCGCTTCTTGTCTCACAGTGGAAACTTTGGCTTAATGGTCCCATTTAATTAGATGCTTTCTGTACCAAGGCTGAACGTACATGCTGCGGCGGCAGCACACCACTGAGCGAACAGACCAGGGTACAGGAAAACACTGACTCACAGAAGCATGAGGTCAGAATGAAAGGCCCATTCACTCCTTCACCGCAGGGATAAATATCAGCAGCCTGCAGGACAAACACAACAAATGTCATAGAATTTTATGCTATGTTGTACAGCACATGTTGAAGGTATTTTTTTTTTCTTTTTTTAAATTTCCACATGAAACTTAACTGCATATTTTTGTAGCGTCTTCACTTTCTGTCTGTAGGACTTGAAAGTCTGGAACATGAGGTTAACATAACTACGAGGGCCAAGGCAGTAAATTAGTATAATTTGTACTGTGATCTGACAGAAAGAGAACCCTGCTCTACTATGGCAACATCAAACACAAATAAATCAGTGTGGGAAAACAAAACGTATCTTGGAAACAAAACTTATGGATCCATTGATTTGAGGAGGAGGATTTCACAGGGAACTTGGGGTGATGCTCGATAGGCCTATTTTTATTTCAAAATTTGTGGGTTTTTTTCTGTACTTACAAACTGTTTTTTTGTCTAGTGACAGATATTTGAGATTACTTGACTTGAATGTTGATAGGTGAACGGTAAAGTGAACCATATCTGTCATTACATCTGCGTCACTCACGGTTTATGATGTAAACTTTGAGTGATGTGGATGTAAAACCTGGAGGCAGTACCACAGTCCTTCCCTCCGTTGTGTTTACCTATAACCATCAACCTGAAATATCTTCTCTTTACTTTAATATAGACTTTATAAATCAAGTTATTTGTCCAAAATGATGAGATTAAGCCCTGTGAAGTCTCATAGTGAATGATTACAAACATCTCTCAGGACTGGGTGTTGTTGCGGATCTGTTATATGTCAGGACAGAGCTGCATTCCTGAGCTGCAATCTTGCCTGTGACCCTCAGTCAGACTGCAGACTGATGTTCACTCTCAGGTTATGAAATCTTGACGTGACTTGAAGTCTTAG
This sequence comes from Istiophorus platypterus, assembly GCA_016859345.1. Taxonomy (NCBI): domain Eukaryota; kingdom Metazoa; phylum Chordata; class Actinopteri; order Istiophoriformes; family Istiophoridae; genus Istiophorus; species Istiophorus platypterus. The sequence continues at coordinate 20,889,790 of CM029113.1, read as the reverse complement.
TAGAACTGTGTTTGGTTGTTTTTCTTTTTTTTTAACCAGATAAGGGAAATGTCTACAGAACTGAAATACATTTGGTTTAATATCCTCACAGCCTCAGCCTCTTAGAGAGGGCCCTTGATTTGGAGCCTTAACAGTCACACAAAACCGACTAAACTGCGTTCTCTCTGCATTCAACTCAGTTTTTGTCAGAGCAAACAGGTGTCTCTTCCATTTCTGTGGCTTTTAAACTTTATGCATAAATCTTATCTGGCGTTTGTTCGGCAGGATCCATGGGAGGGGGAAAAAATGGCCCCTATGGGTCATGTGATTATGAAAGAACTGGGTCAAAGCATTATTCATGTTTTGACTGAGTTCTTTGTCTCAAATTCAACCCCACTATGCCTTGCGGGATATCATGTGCATCCAATCTATATTCTTAGCTATGCCTCACAGTCGTCCGTTTCTCCTTGTCTTGAGAAAAAAAGGACAGTTTAAGGGAGTTTATATGAAAACACTAGGGCCTCGTTACTGGAAAAAGTCCATGTCTCTCCAACTAAAACTTCATCTTAGATTTATTTGGTCCTTCTTTATGTCAAACATCCTGGAAAGGGTCTCGGCAGTATTGAGATCAGTGAGTTTATTAGGTAAACTAACACAGAGGTAGAACTTTTACTTTTGGCAGAAAGGTCCTTTGTTTTTCCCACAAAAATACTAATTGAATGAGTCTGTAAACCTGTAAAGCGACTGATAAACATTTTAATGTAAAGCCCTCTCGTTCCTGACAAATGTTTGTCAGTGTGTATTGTATTACTGTGCGAGCTATCAACATGCTTCTTCAGGCCATCCCCAGTCAAGACAGATTCCTGTACATTTACAGGACTTTTCCAGATGTTTCCCTGCATATATCACGCATTAAAATGACTGCACATTTTTGTGCTTGGGAAATTATTATCAGTTGGTCAAGACCTTCAAGGTTAAAATGTCTTTTGATAATTATAAAAAACATCTTTTTCTCTATTATGTCACAGATTAGATCCATACAACAGCAAAATGTCCATCACCTCAACAAAGCTAAAACCTGAGGAGAAACAATTTTAAAGAAATCAGTAAGGTATCTTGTACAAATTTAAGTAAAAAAAAACAAAACAACAAACTGATAAAAATCTCTTTTGCTTCTTCGCAGAACTTCCTCACCGTGGGTGAGTCTAAGTCCGCCCGCTGCGATGACCTGGAGTCCCTGAAGAAGAGGAACTGTGCCTTGACCAAAATTGAGAACCCCCGTGGAAGCATTACCGTTAACTTGAACAAGACCGTCACCAACCGCAAGAAGGATGTGGTTGAGAAGCTGAAGCCTGAGCAGATCACACAGATCCAGCCCCAGAAACTCACACTGACGCTCAGATCTGGTAGATTTTCAACTCTCTTGAGCAAAGATTGGCTGAAATCGCTGTGTTTCATTTGAGTATATATTTACCAGTGAATGTTATCGGGGCAAACCAGTCAAAGTCAGCCTTCCATCAGCTCTGGAGCCAAATTAGATATCATTATCTCTTTGTGCAATATGTTTAAAAAAAAAGAAAGAGAACAAAAAGTCTAGATGAATCCAGCCAGTTTTATTACTGCTGTTTGGAAAATAAAGAAGTATAAATAACTAGCCCTGACACTGTGATACGGACCAAAAGGGTGATATCTTATTGCAACAGAAGACTTGAATATTCTGGCTTTTAAAAATTCCCCTTCACCTGCTCCTTCAAAGTAATTTTTTACCTGTGACTCCCTCTGTCGTCCATCTCGGTTTGTTGTAGCAGTGAAGCCGGATTTATTCTTCTTTGTCGAGCCTACACAAGTGGCCAATTTATACTTCTCTGGCGCCACTATGTGATTATGCCGCCAAACCACTAGTTAAATGCTGCTGCGTTGTGTTCCTTTGCCACTGTTTTCCACCCGTTTGTTGATGCACTTTGAACTGACTGCACCTGAAACTGGGCGGATCTTGGTGGAGTTTAGCCGCTGTTAGTTTTCCTGAATTTACTGCAACACAGAAACAAAAAAAGATTTCGGAGGAGACAGTCGTCATGACATTGGCGAAGGAGGAGAAGCTGGAAATGCTATCGTACCTACCTGACCAATTGCAGCTGTTGCGGTCCATGACTCACACAGTCACATTTTTGTGGAGGTGCACAAAGGTACACCATGGGTTTGACGCAAAAGCATAAATCAGCCTTAACTGTAAACCGTGAAGCACAAGTGCAGGTTTAATATAATTTTTTTTTTCCGTGGTCACGTTGAATATCCTGTAAATTCTTCTAAAAGTTGTCATGCTCTGTCCCTAAGGTGAGCCGCAGACTTTCAAGCTGACGTTCAAGCGTGCCGAGGACTACCCCATTGACCTGTATTACCTCATGGACCTGTCCTTCTCCATGAAAGATGATTTGGAAAATGTCAAGAACCTCGGCACTGACCTTATGAAGGAAATGCAGGAGATCACCTCAGACTTCAGGATTGGTAAGGAAAACTCGACTCCCAATAAAGGGGTAACTGGCGAGAGAAAAGCTGTAGTGTTATGGTTATTTGTTTATATTTTTTTTTTACAATCCTGAAATACTACCCCCCCCCCCCCCCCCCCAGGTTTCGGTTCCTTTGTGGAGAAGACAGTCATGCCTTACATCAGCACCACGCCGGCCAGGCTCATCAACCCCTGCACAGGGAACCAGAACTGCACCAGCCCCTTCAGCTACAAAAACGTCCTGAAGCTGACGGACAATGGGGACGAGTTCAATCGGCTGGTCAGTCAGCAGCAGATCTCGGGAAACCTGGACTCGCCTGAGGGGGGCTTCGATGCCATCATGCAGGTGGCGGTCTGTGAGGTGAGCAGGGGCAAGGCTCCCTAGTCTGCTTTTTATGGTTTCAGCACATCAGTAGATTAAGGCTGGTTTTGCTGTTGGCCGGTGTCTAGACAAGAGAATGCTAATGAGGAGACTCTGTCCCAATCTTGCCAGGAGCACATCGGCTGGAGGAACGTGACCCGTCTGCTGGTGTTCTCCACTGATGCTGGTTTCCACTTCGCAGGAGACGGCAAACTTGGCGGCATTGTCCTCCCCAACGACGGGAAGTGTCATCTGGAGAACAACATTTACACCATGAGCCACTACTACGTATGTAGTTTATCATTTATGTAATACGCATAATGTGTTCAGCGAGATGCTCTCTGATCCTCTTACTAATGGTTTCATATTGATTTTAAGAGCTGTAGTTATTTATATTTATGTGTGTGTTTTTTCCTGGATTGACGGATCCCGGTTCAGGACTACCCCTCCATTGCCCATTTGGTCCAGAAACTCAGTGACCACAACATCCAAACCATCTTTGCTGTCACCGAGGAGTTTCAGCCTGTTTACAAAGTAAACTTTGTTTCCTGCATCTTCAATTATATGAATTTTTATTATATTTTTATCATATAATTAAAAGTGAGTTGCACATTTAAAACATGTTGATTGTATCGTAACTCTCGACTCTTCTCTCTCACAGGAGCTGAAAAATCTCATCCCTAAATCGGCGGTTGGCACGCTGTCCTCCAACTCCAGCAACGTGATCAAACTCATTATTGATGCTTACAATGTGAGTCAAACTGCAGCATCCTCACATGCTGTCTAACTGTCCCTGGGCTTTAAGAGATAACTTAGATTTAAATTTGTATTTAGACTTGATATAGTTTATATTTTTTTACTTATTTTTACACACTATTTTGAACTTGATCCTGCAGTAAGGTGTCCTGTGTGCTTTTTTCCCTGGTAAAATAAAGATTACAATGAAACTCCACCAGGAGAAACGTACTAACAAGTAAGTTTTTTGCAAAGAATATAGTGAATAATCATTCTTGTTTTCTCTCTTCCTTTGGACAGTCTCTGTCATCCGAGGTCATCCTGGAAAATGGCAGGCTGCCAGAGGGAGTCTCCATCACCTACAAGTCGATATGTAAGAATGGCGTAGAGGGAACCGGAGAGAACGGCAGGAAGTGCTCGAACATCTCTATCGGAGACGAGGTGGGTCAGTCCTTCTGGTTTCAATTGTGTACACTTGGGGAAAAAGGAGAAAATATTTAGATTCTTAAGCATCTCAGCTCATGGAGAACCCACGTTACAAAGGAAAAAAGTACTGGCCTCACAGCATGTGTGGTCAAGAGTGCTCTTCCCCTGTCAGCAGTAATAGTTTACAGCGTGGATGCCCTGTTCCTGGGGATGTGAAGCTGGTTAACAACTCTGTCCTTTTGCTACATTAGTGTCTCTCATTGGTTGGGGAAACCTGCAAAAAACACACATTAATAAAAAGTCACTTCAAATAAACAAGAAACGAGAAACTTCACAAGCCAATAATCCAAGTCATGCCTGGGAAACCTGCACAATAAGCTTCAGAGCATCCTCCTCATTAGGTTTTATTGAACCCATAAACCCTGTTCTGACTTTCCAGGTGGATTTCTTCATTTCCATCGAATCCAAGAAGTGTCCGTCGCATGGCAAGTCTGAGGTCATTAAAATCAAGCCGCTGGGCTTCACCGAGGAGGTGGAGGTGGTGCTGAACTTCATCTGTGACTGTGAGTGCGCTACAGACGGACAGCCCAACAGCGACAAGTGCCACGAGGGTAACGGGACCTTCGAGTGCGGGGCCTGCAAGTAAGTGTGACGCCAGGAATATTTACTAGACCGTTGCCATCGAACCATGGAGTTCCGAGGTGCTGTGAGTTTTCAGTTTCCATCCACAGTTGTGCGTTTTTAAGAGGCACTCTGTTGGATTTCGATCTCTTGTAGCACAGGGGTTCGATAAAGGAAGGAAGGAGAAAGTGTCAACTTAACCCCCTTTCCTCTGCATCAGGTGTAACGAGGGACGCATTGGGCGTCTCTGTGAATGCAGCAAAGACGAGGTCCGGACAGAGGACCTGGACGCCAACTGCCGCAAAGACAATGGCACGGACATCTGCAGCAACAACGGCGACTGTGTCTGCGGCACCTGCGAATGCAAGAAGCGGGAAAATCCAGCAGAGGTCTACAGCGGGAAGTACTGTGAGTGTGACAACTTCAACTGTGACCGTTCCAACAACAAGCTCTGTGGAGGTGAGAATCGTTAAAAAAAAATAATATATGTATAATATGTATCACCTTAAACACTGACAGCAGCTCAGTTCTAAGATCTGTGGTAATCTCCGTCGCCTCCTGTGATTCCCCAGGACACGGGCGCTGTGAATGCAGGAAGTGCATCTGTGACACCAACTACACAGGCAGCGCCTGCGACTGCTCCACGGACACCTCCACCTGTGCTGCCAAGAACGGGCAGGTCTGCAACGGCCGCGGCACTTGTGAATGCGGAGTCTGCAAATGCACCAACCCCAAGTTCCAGGGCCCAACCTGCGAGATCTGCCCCACCTGCCCTGGTGTCTGCACCGAACAGAAGTGAGTTCTTTTAAACACTTGGCTGGGAATTTTAAAATTCTGAATAACTGAAAGTGCAGAGTTTGCCACTTGTTTGATACATTCATATAATGACTATATGAATTTAAATGAATGTTTTGGGTTTGAGCCCCACCTCATCTACGTTTGCATCTGCTTCCCTTTTGTCTTTATGTATGTGTCCTCTTGACCGGCACATGGCTCCCTTTTCAGGAAACTGAGGTCATGTCCCAACCTTGTACTCTTTCTGGACATTTGGGCATTTATAGCAACCTGGAGTAGTTTATGCTTTATGATAAACTATTAACAATCCTTCGGAATATTATAGTAGACTCGGTATGTTGTTTGTTTACTTTTAGGTCAACAAATAAAAGAATGAAAATAAGTATTCACGAGTTCTACACCACATTAAAGTTATTCTCTGGGTGTGTGACTTCTTTGAAATGGCACATATGCCTTAATGTTGGAACATAAAATAATACAATAAGAATAATCCCATTACTTTAATGGTTGTAGGGACGTTTCCAGGTATCGTGCCCTTAGAATTTCTAAAATCTTGGCTATGGTTTTGCCTCAGGGAATCTCAGCAACACCTACTAACTATTCCATGCTCGTTGGCTAATATGTGAGGTGGTTTCTCTGTCTGAGACTCCGATGAGTAGATTTTACACCCTGGAGAGTTCACCAACCCCCCCGGCCCATGTTTCCCCACAGAGACTGCGTGCATTGTCGAGCGTTTCAGTCCAGCGAGAAGAAGGACACGTGCGAGAAGGATTGCAGCACCTTCCAGCTGATAAAGGTGAAGGACCGCGACAAGCTGCCCCAGCCAACTGACCAGAGCTTCCCCCTGACCCACTGCAAAGAGCGAGACGCCAATGACTGCTGGTTCTACTTCACCTACGCTGTCAGGAACGACACCGGGGAGGTGTACGTGGTGGAGACCTTGGGTAAGACTGGATTTCTAAATATGAAAACCTGGCCGCAAATGTCCTCATGCAGTGCTGTTTTTTGTTGTTGTTTTTTTTGGGGGGGGGTTTGCTTAATTATTTTCCAACACTATTGTCACTTAAAAAAAAAAAAAAAAAGTGCAGTCCTGCATATGACAATCACAAGCCAAGAAACACAGCAATGTACAACCTAAAGGCAAGAAAGGAGACGCCTGCTAGTGACTAATCAGGGCTGTAAACATGTAAGCTTCAGATTATTTAAAAGCACAGCGATTAAAATGTTTTATGAGGAATGAAATGGTGTCAGGCCTCAGGGATACACAGAGTCATACACAGATTTTTTTGCTTTTGAAACTGTGTGCTCTTTTATTATTAAGATCATTTTTTTTCTCGTCAGCAGTGGATTTCATTTGGTCTGTTTTTCTTTTTTTGCCACTGTGTCCTCTTTCTGTCTTTAGAGTGCCCGACCGGGCCTGACATCATCCCCATCGTGGCGGGCGTGGTGGCGGGCATTGTGCTGATCGGCCTCGCACTGCTGCTCATCTGGAAGCTGCTCATGATCATCCACGACCGCAGAGAGTTCGCCAAATTTGAGAAGGAGAAAATGAACGCAAAATGGGACACGGTGAGTCGGTCACACCTGGAGGAGGCTTCACTCTTTTTCGCTGTTCAGATAATGGTTATCTGAAGAACCCGAGCTCGTGTTGTTTCAGCTGCTGCATAGCTGATTAGATGTTTTTACTTGGGGAAAAAATAACCTGGCTGGATTGAGTCAGAATCTTTTTTTTTTTTTTTCCAACTCTTAAACTGTGTGGAAAATCACCAAACACACAGAAACCGAGCAACGGTTAGCCGGTTTCTCCAGAGTATTTATGGATGTGGAGAAGTAGAACATGCAAAAGGTTTTGAATCAGACCAGAGAGGACCAGGTTTTGAATCAGACCAGAGAGGACCTCCAGCTCTACAGCGCTCTCTGTCCTTGATCAACCTGAGCTCCCTGCCGTTATGTTAAGTCTTTATTCACAGAGGGAGCAGCCGTCCCCTCAGCCAGCAGTGCTGCCTCTCACTGTCCACACGCCACAACTGCACAGCCATAAAAGGCGATGAAACCGAGAAAGGGGAGGGCTGACGGGGGACCACCGGTGGAAAATTACACCACTAGCCACTGCTAATCGTCAGTCACAGGACCAGGGTCTGTGGCTCAATTTGGGAAGTAAACATCCATCACATTGATTTGCGGAAATCACTTGTAAACATAATTAGTTACCACATTACTTGTGTAGACGTTAGAGGACAGACCCCAAATTACTCTGTTGCCTTTGTATTCCCTCTCGATAAACATGTAGTAACATGGCCTGTGCTGTGAGGGATGCTTTCAGTGTTGTAGCCTTATTTATATCAAGAAAACTTGATTGGTACAAAATGGGAATAAAAAACAGCAGTGCTGTGGATTTATTACTATTATCTGTGTTTTTGCTCACAGTAAAAATGTTTTTTAAGGACGATCGTTTACACCGTTTACAGGAAATTAAAAATAACATACTAATTAAAACAAAATAAATCATCATGTTAGTTCATATCATTATTAGCATGTTAGAGATGGGAAAAGGGGAGGGGGGCTGTTTAAAAAAAAAAAAAAAAGACCATAATGACAAAACAGTAATTAAATTAAGTTAAATTTCTTCCTACTCTTTCCTACTGTGCTGAACATTTTTCCTCAGACTTGTATCTATCTATCCTTCCTTTCCTCTGTGCCTATTCATTTCTTTTTCTTGTTTTCTTTTTTCCCCCCTTCCACTTTCCACCTTTCTTTCCCCATGTTAGCATGGGAACCCCATTTACAAGAGTCCTATTAACCAGTTCCAGAATCCCAGCTATGGGAATAAAGCTGCTGCCCTTTAGGTCAAAGTCAGTATTTCCTGTTGCTCTTGTGCACTTGCATGAAAGTTTACGCCTTGATTGACTTCCGTAACGCTGCAGTGAAATGACTGCTTCGGCGACTGCATGCTGTGAGATTAGCATGTTTAACCAGAGGTGGCGTTGCAATGCCTCATTGTGTTGAAGTGAGTTGTTTGTTACTAAACTGGATTAAACACAGTTTTTCTTGAATTAAAGTCAATTTCCCAGAAGGAAAAGTATTGATATGAACAGACAAAATATTTAATTCATATTTAATTCATTAATTCTCACCTCATCTAATGTGTTTCAACAAACCATTGCCTCAGGTCCAATGGTTTTGAAATAGGGGTCGACCGATATGTTTTTTTTCAGGGCTGATTCCGATAATCAAAATCTTGGCATCAAAAACAAGATTAACACAGACCTCAAAACAAAACTTCTGCTACATAAAGTCTATGGACACTTGGGGTGTCCAGGTGTTCTTATTATTTTGTCCGCCTCACTTGAGGGTAGGTTGAATAATAGAAACACTGCTCTGTATAACACAATACGGTTCGACAACACCTCACACCGCACACTATGTCCTCCAAAACGAAAAATCCAAACCTCTCTAAAACAGTTTCAACAAAATAAATGAACATTATAACCTTCATGAAGGAGGATTTACTGCAGGACTGTTGTATTAGAGTTACTCAGTTTTAGTTAGGTGTAAGGCAAATGACTGTATAGTTAACTATCAGTTGTATACACAGGCTGCCTGACTGGTATTTATTGGTTGCTTTCGCTGCTGGGGAAAAATACCAGTGAATGACAACCTAAAAATGTTCCTAAATAGTTCTTCAACAGTTTCATCATATATTGTTATTGTCACCATATAACATTTTTTTAACCTCTTTTAAAAACGTAATGCAGGAAAGTTTACCCAGAGTAAATTTTAACAAGTTGCTTTTTGCGTTTAAAAGAGTTCATCTTTACATAAGACTTCCCCGTTCATCCCACTGTCGTTTACACACTATTCAGATCCGCTGCTTTATTTCGCTTAACAAGTGATGGCTGTGTGTGTCTTGGATCAACAAATTGGAACAAACTCGTTCATAAGATTGTGGCAACTTCAGCAACAAACGGTTCCACACGCTGGCCGGTGCTGCTCCAGTCTAAAAAACGCGCTTTGTCTCTTTTCCGTCTGCACCTGGGGCCTTCCACTCTGATAGGCTGCTACTCGTGATGTGTAACCAATTAGATAGTGCTGTAGGTGGGACTATGGTTGAGGTGACTTTGAGTGGTGACTACGTAAAGAGAGGCGGCAACATCAGAACGCAATTTTAAATTAATCTATTTTATAGGGAATTAAGTTTTTTTTTTAAAAAACATGTAATCTGTAAAACTACTGAATACTGGATCTGATAATCGGTCAACCCCTTGTTAGAAAGTCAAACTATGTGACCACGTGTTTGTTGCTGGATTGTTTTGTTTTCTATCAAACTGCATTACCTCCTCTGAAACTGTTGTGATTGCTGGTGTTAAAATTCTGTTATCATGCACCACAAACCTGAACTAAATGCAGCTTTGACAAAAGCTGTGGTTTGTTGAACCAATTTAACTTCCTTTTTTTTCTCTCTCTCTCTCAGGGTGAGAATCCAATCTACAAAAGTGCTGTAACAACTGTCGTCAATCCAAAGTACGAGGGCAAATGATGGAGTTGCTGCCTTCATTGTGACAACACTGTATGGAAAAAGGAGGAAAAAAAAATAAGGGGGGGTTTGATGAAGGGAGGGACGGGTTTTCTAATGCTCTCACTGTTTGTTTGTTGTTTGTTTGTTTGTTTGTTGTAGTCACCAAAAAATAGCAATGCAGCTCTTCCACTATTCCAGTTTTGTTTTTACTAACTCAGTTTATTTTCTATGCTTCATTTGAAATGTGTACATTCTTTTGTAAATGTGGGATTTTGTATCTTTTGTGTGAGCAGCATTCTGTTGAGTGACTGGTTTTTGGAGCTGACTTTTCTTTCCATGACAGGACTTTTTTTTTTATATAGACCCATCGGTGCCCAGACATCAGTGCTTTGTTGAGAGTTTAGTTGGACGGCGATGGTGCGCCAGATAAGAAGTGTACAGTGTTGAGCGGGCGGAGTGACTCGGAAACGCAAGTGAACAAAAGGTTTTATGACTGATTTTCTGTCTGCACAATGGTTTTATTTGATTGGACTCTGGATAGACATCTCTCATTTTTAAATGGCTCTTTGGATTGGACTCTTCAGATGTAGTGACAGTTGGCCGTGTGAGCTAGAAATTTTTTTTTTTTTTTTTTTTTAAGAATGTTTGTGGGTTCTTTTTATAAAGCCATATATGTATTCACAGAAAATTGTTGAAGGTTTTTTTTTTTTTTTAAATTCTCAGTGACTTAATCAATCCGAACAATCATTTGAAATGTATCCTCGTCTAGAAGAGCTACTCTCGTCTCCCTTTTCATTAACATCAGAGTAGAGTAACGTTACTGTCTGGCTCCAGGTTTAACTTTACTTAGTTTAAATGCCAACTCAGGTCCTTAATTCTTCACAGCATTGCCAAATATGTAAACCTGCCTTATTTGCTGACTAAATCTGCTTATACTGAAATGCCTTGTTTTTATTTGTAGATTGTGAAAGTGGGAAGCGTTGCAGGAGTCCCACTGACTATTTGGTAGTGCCTCGATCAAACTTTTTTTTTTTTTTTTTTTTTTTTTTTTTTTATTGAACAGAAATAAGGATGTGTATAAATGTCATTGAGTTTCGGAAGTCAGTGGTTAGGACTGGTTGTTGGATCCAGTTTTTTTGGTCTATGTAAAGCAAAAAAAACAACCTTAAGTCACCACAGTTTTAAGTGCCTTTTTTTAAAAAACAAACAAAAAAAATGCAACACATTCACATTTCAAATTGTGTATTTCAGAGAATAATTTATTGAATAAACATTTGAAACAATTTACCCCTATATTGTTAAAATGTTGTGTGATTACTGCCCTGTGGATTTGTTATTTCCACGTTGATGTGCTCTGTGTGTAACTGGTCTGTGATTGCTGCACATGAGCTTTGATGGAGAAACTCTTATCCTTCCAACAAAACTCAGGACAAAGGACAAAGCACGTCACCGATCAACACCTTGTAAGAAATCCTGACAAATGGAAGCAGGGGAAACTACAACCTTCTCAAAGCGAGTCGACCTGATGAATTGTCAGAAACTCTTTTGTTTACAAGTGCTGTGATGTAGAAGGTTTTCCAAGTGTCAACACAGCTATTAATGTTTTGAAGAGAGAGTTGCATCTTTTTAGTAGTTCCAGTGTTCATCTGAAAAACGGGAGCATCGGGAAGCTCTTTGTGTTTTGTGGCATAGATTTTTGTTTTGCCACATAGACCCCCCCCCCTTTTATAACATTTTGAGGGGGAAAGAAAAGCAAGTGAAATTGTTATTTCAATGATGTTTTACAACATAAATAAAATTGGTTTATGATGATATTGAGCTGAAAGGGTACTGCAGAGCAATGGTTTTCATCTCTATTCTCTAAGGTGAATAATGAAAAACATGAGATGTTCTTTCAAAAAAGTTTGAATCTGTGTGATCTATTGAGCCTGGATGAAACTCCAATGTGTTTTTGATTGTTACCAGTTTATTGAAATCATTAATAGCTGTTGAGGACATTTAGAAGGGGTCTGTGCCTGTGTCTTACATGCAAGTATTAACATTAAAGTAGAGATCATTTCACATTAAAAGACGACAGCTGATAGTTAAGCAATGCAACTTTATTTTCAAGCAAGTTTAAGAAACAATATACTCTTCATAAGAGTAATATTAGGAAATAATATATAAAAACAAAGCACTCAAAGAGGATTTAAAATGTGTAGAACAACAAAAGATAGAATAAAAGATGCAGTGGGAAATAAGACACTGCAGCTCCAGTGAACTAAAACATGAACAAGTAGCCCCAGGTTTAATGTAAAGCTCAGTAATGCACAGTTCTGTGCAGGGGAGACAAGGAGGAACCAGGATCCTACGACAGGTCCGGCCCCCCACAGAGACCTGCTCCCAGCATCACGGACTCGGTCCGGGATCACATCAGGAGACAGGAGACAGTGAGTCAGACCGGACTCAACGAGGAGCCGAGGCAAGTTCTCCAACGTATAAATAAAAAATATCCCCCTTGCTTTACCCTCGGGGCCTAAACGTGCTCCTCGGCGCACAAAATTAGCCCGAGTTAAAGAAACGGTCTACATCGACGCCGGGGCTAAAATAAAACACCAGGTCCGGCGTCGAAGCGGATCCTCGCCGGGACGTGAAAACGTGGCCGACGCGCCGCCGACGCGCCGCCGCGTGCCGCTCGCGTCGGCCAATCACGTTCCGCACCAGCCCCCGTGGAACGTGACGCCACGGGCCCGGGCGCCCTCCGCAGCTGATTGGTGGGCGCGTCCGTCCAATCAGCGGCCGCGTTTCACAGCAAAGTTGTTAACCCCGACGGCGGCGCTCGGGCTCCCACCTCTCTAGTTTCAGCGCCGCTCCCGCACCGACGGGGACCGCTCTCACTTTCTGGCGGCTGGAGGACGGCCCCGGGATCTTTGTTTGTTTGTTTGTTTGTTGACGACCTGGATATAAACGGGACGCGGGCTCCCCCCCTCGCCGCCGGGGCCGCCGGGGTCGCCGCTCGGCGTTTTATTATGAAACCAAGTAGGAGAACTAGCCGCGGCTAACGCTGGTGTTAGTTGGCTCCCTCTCCGGCTAGCTGCGTCGTGTTGCTGTTGCCTGGCGTTTCTTTTTCTTTTTTCCTCTTCTTTTTCTTTTTCTTTTTTTTTTACTCCTGATTTGCAGAAATGTTCCCCTTCTGTCTTTAAACCCACCGACGTGTGCTGAATGATCGACTTGGTGAGTATTTTCTTCTTAATAACGTTTTTAACTTGGATCGATGGCTACTATTTTTTTTGCTTTCTTTTTAAAAAGGGCCCATCGTGAAAAGTGTTTCTAGCATCAGATGATTTCATACACGCAATCAAATTCCTGGCTGGTCAGCTGGATGCAATTCAGCACTAAAACCACAAGTTCCTAATCACTTAGTCAGCTCCCGAAGCGGAGAGGTTGGGTTGTCGATCGATGTGGGCTGAAGGGAAATGTTTTTCACTGTGTAAAAAAAGCAACAACAACATCAACAACAACAAAAATGTAGTTCAGTAGTTGTTGCATTTAATGGCTAAAACTAGAAGGTCGGAAACCTGATCTAGCTAAATGGGGAGAGAAACCATCAGCAGGAGGCGGAGGTGAAGAGTCGACGAGAGGCTCACAGGCAGTTTAGACGTGATTTCATACGAGGGTTTTATTTGTATGTTTTCCAATCATCTTGCTCTGAAATGCAACATTGTTGGATCACAGGGCTTAATAGGGTGTGTGGCTAAACAGTGCCAGGCAGCTCCTGTGGCCTGCCAGAGAACTGCTCGGCCCATGGCCTGCATGGGTCTGGATATCACACACACACACACCAATACACACAGTATCCCTCACGCCCCCCCTGCATTAGTAGCTCCCCTTCCTAAAACACCCACTTCTCCCTAAAAGGACTCCAAAAATAGGGGGGGGCACCTTATTGAGTGGTTTGTCTTCCCTATAAAAGATGAAGTTTGGGAGACCTGCAGGCAGCCGGGATTAGAGCTGCCTCATGGTGACAAGCTGTGCTTGTGTTAGTATTATTTGTTAGTTCATAATTCTGGATAAGAGCCTGCTTAGAGTAGGTGATTGGTGTTATTTACTCCTTCGGATAAGACAGGTAAGCTGTAAATTAGAAAAGTAAAGGAAAAAAAAAAACCTCTTGGTATTGTGGGGCAAACCCCACCCTCATGGGACATTTGTACGCCAGTGCAAGGTATGTGAGGTATGACGATACTGTTTGTTAGGTCGACACAGTCTTTTTAAGTGATTTTTTTTTTAAGGGGTTTTATTAAGTGATTTTCAGAATCTTCGCTGTCAAGGTCACAAACGCAGACCTGGAAGACTAAATTATGTCACTCTGTCATTTTTGCCTAATCACTGGATGCCGAGGCCCTGACCTCAGACTCGTGCTTCCCCTTTTTTCCAAATTATACGCAGGCTGGTAAAGAATATGTCGAGGTATTCATCTTCAGTACGGCTCAGTATCGGTGAATCTGACAGGGAAGACCTGCCCCACTAAAATGGGAAGATAATTTTCCGAAAGGCACATATCAGTATTACAGTCTCTGCTTTATTTCGTGCTTCTAATCCTTAGTGCTTTCAAAACAGGAACATGCAAATATGTCCATTGTCTGAACATTTCAGACGGTCATAACACCATGTCAATGGGCTGAACTGTCAGATGGCAGAACAGGTAAAATGTCCAAAGAAAGTAAACGTCACTTACAGTCCTGGTCAAAGCTATTGGCACCCCTGCATTTTATGTAAAGGATATCTTTGGTAATAAAGGCAAATTGGCCAATTTTATATTATCAGAATATTTAATGAAATGGCCAAGGTTATCAAATTCTTTCATATAGTCAAAAATAAGATGACAACATGAAATGTGAGCTCGACACATGATGTGAATTCAAATTAGTTACTCAAACAAAATAACAAACCAGGACACCCCCGTGCTTAATCTTCAGTGTTCACGTGACTTGAATTAAACAATGAATGGTGGTTCTACTGCCAAAAAAAGGGTCTGATTGTTTTCAGTTTCTTTTTCTCAATGGCGGAGACAAGGGAGCTGTCTGAGGGCGTCAGAAATGCTATTATCAAAAGAAAGAACCATTTGAAAGACTGCGAGGTGGACATCAAAGATCCTGAAATCCCTCTTTCAACCGTTGGTAAAGTTTGACAGTCATAAAACCGCTGAGGTGCTTCCAAGACATGGTGCAGAGAACAAAGTTGAGCGATATGATCTGGAGTGGTGGTTTCAGCCCGTACCATACGCCACACACTAAACTAAGCAGGGCTCTATGGGTGAAGGCCAAGGAGACACCACTATTGAAATAGTGGTTTGCAAAAAACTTTCATAGGTGAGTCTTTCTGGGATAATGTTATTTGGACAGTTGAAACCCAAGTAGAGCTCTCTACTCTTAAATCGCTTTGCTGCCTCTGCAAAAGGAGGCTTTAACTTTATCCGGATGAAATCAGGTGATTTTTAGAATGAAATGAGTTCCCCAGTTTCAGAAAAACAGGTTTTAGGCAAAGGTCTTTTGTCTTTTCAGCGGGACAATGACCTAAGCAGACATCCAGTAGAGCAAAAGAATGGGTGGTTGAAAAGGAAAGACGAACTCTTTTAAACTGACCAGCAATGACTTCTGGCAAAAATCCCATCAGAGAGAGCTGAAATCTTGTTTTTTTTTTGGGGGGGGGCTCCTGCAAACTTAAAAGAGCCTTAATGCGTAGCAATGGAAGAGTGACAGAAACTACCAGCATCTAGGAGCAAGGAGCTTCTAGATGACTACAAGAAATATTCAGACCAGTAATTGGTGCCAGAGGTTCTACAGCCAAATAATAGTGATGGGTACCAACAACTGTGTCTGGGTATATTTTGTTTGTATTATTTCACTTTTTTCTTTTCTTTTTGTTCAGTAACCTTGGACATGTTATTCAGATATTCTGGTTACACAAATTTGGTTCATTTGCATTTATATGTGAAGAAATTCTGAAATCTGTAACTGTCAGAAAACACATTTCTGCAGCATCTTAGGTTTAACTTAAACCTCAGATAGTTACCTCTACCAGCATTTGATTGAAGAGGGCGTTCTGTCATTACAGCCATTTTGAACATTGCATTCGTTGACCAGGCAGTAACATAACAAGACGTAAGCATCCGTTTAAAGAAGTGCCAGCAACTCTGAGGCTGTGCTTGGCCATCGCAACTGTTTTTAGCCAAATGCTAAAGTAAGCATGCTGGCATATTTACAATGCCTGATGCTAGTGCTGCCGGTACTAGACAACAAGGTCATGGGATCAATCATTAAAGGACTCAACATCTGGTAGCTACGAACGTCTGTATTATTTTATGTCAATCTAGTGGATATGGGGAGATTTCAGTGGATGATTGAAAACAGCTGGTGGTGCTGAATCAGCAGTAATATCAGGATTAATCCTCTGGGGAGCTTAAATATCACCACCATATTGCATGGCAGCAAAGTAGTTGAAACATTTGACACACAACCAAACATGTCAACCTGAAGGTTGCACTGGAGGAAAGGTCATGAGAGCAACAAAGTCATGAGGATTCATACTCTCAGGAAGATGAATTTTTGTAATAAAACTTCCTTTTTGCTGCTTCGCAAAGAGGGAAGGCAAGTGGCTTTTTCTTCCGGTTGTAACAGTGTTTTTTTGCGTTATACAGGGGTCACAGCTCAATAAACCTGATTTAAGAGGGATTCAGAATACACAATAGACTCCATCTGGCACCACCCGTGAATGCAGCCAGGTGTGGTCGTTGTAGGGCCTTACTAGGCAGCACTGCAGGCAATCGGGATCAGGTGGTGGGCAAATGTTTTGTCTTTGCTCCACCTAGATGGCCATTTCCTAAACTGCTTTATAATATGCAATTTAAAAGCAGTAGTTAGGTTTCTTTTTTTACATTCCCTGTAGCTGAGCTGTCATAATGTCTTTCTTTTTAAAGCTTTGTGTCCATGTTGACTCACGGAGTATTGGCTAAATGTCCCTGTTGCTTTTGTCGACTTTCTCTCAGGTCCTCACGATGCAGTCAATGGATTTAACATTGAGAAGAAAACCTCATTTTGAATGGGTGGACCCCGGCTAGACCCAATGGCACTAGCAGGTAAGGTGTTTTAGTGATTTAGTGATTTCTGTGGCGCTGTTTGTGTAGCATATTAAGCACAGGTCCAAAAGCAGCAGCACCCCCCCCCCCAAAAAAAAAAACCCCGAACAAACAAAAACAACCCATTGGGTCATGACAGGAGCTTATCTCAAACCACCAGGCCAATAGTTCAATAGGACACGTATGGTGCTAACATTGTCATGGTTCAGGCTTTGACACTGCTGGAGATTCTCACTTTGAATGATACGTACACCCGCAGAGCTGCAGAGGGTTTTGGTTTCTAAATATTCTCCAAATGTTTTCCGCAGTGTTTGTGTATTTTTTTTTTTTTTTTTTGCAACTCTGGAAATCAAGATCCTTTGCCTGTCAGCCCAGAAGAGGGCGACATTGTTTGCTTGGTGAACATGTTGCCATGAACCGTTTCACCTGGCACCATCATTATTTTTATTTATTTATTTTCTCTGTCGTGGGCTGTTGCAGGATCGTCACCGATAGATAAGCTTCAGTGGATCTGAATAGTTTCTCATGTCTGTTTGGAGGAACACTTACTTGTGTGGTATTTGAGGCATTGGCTTGTAAGTGATTAAAGATTTTATTCCTCCAGCTTTGCACTGAAGCATATAACCAACTACCGGTGATAAGAAATGTTTGGACTATAGTGGTATTTCACTTAATATTACTGGCGTTTAATAGTTTTGTTAGATTCATAGTTCTGATTTTAAACAATGTATATAATAATCTTCCAAATGAGTGCATTATTTAAGGCCTTTTTTAAAGTATAAGTGTTTTGGGAATTACAGTGTAACTGCCTTAAGTGTAGTCTGTTTTATTAAACTGGGTGAAACCCATTTTAACCGTCCTTTTTTATATTATCAATGAATTAGGAAGAATTATAGAACTGAATAAATCTGGACAGATGCGCTTTGAATTCTCATGATTAGAAATTTCCTGTTTAAAAATTAAAACAACGTGTTTTTACGATGTTACATGTTCAATAATCCTGGACTATGTGGTCAGAAAGTCACAATCAAAAGCACCAAAATTTGAATAAATGTTCTAAAAAAAATCATGGCAATTAACTATATCTTTTGTTTTACACGTGTAAATTAATTCTTCTTCGTTTATGAATTGATTGATTTGTCACATTATCTTAATATTAATTTCCAACCAGTAGAGGCTTATTATTATATCGTTAATTATAAGTTGCAGTTTTGTTTTGTTTTGTTTTTTTTTTAACCTTTCTAATTTACGTCGAGCTTCCATCGCCATCTAATCCGTCATTTACTCGTTTATTTTATCATCCCGGTGAATATTCCGGCCGTGCCCGATGTTTATTTCAATAATTGACGCGTATGTGTAGAGAGGAGTCCGCCGTCGACAGGCGCCCCCTTCCCCCCCCAAACCCCCGCAACGCGCAAGCGCCCGGGACCGCGTGGGAATGGTCGGTCCGCGGACTGGGGGTTGGACCGCTCCGAGCGAAACAGCGCAAAAGAGTTTTAAATGTCCGCCATGTTGTCCATGGCGCACTGAACCAACGATAGGGAGCGGAGCGTCGGAAAAAAACAGTCCGAGAGAGAGCGACCGAGATCCGGGCCTTCCCCCGGCTCCGTTGGCGACGCCCTAAATACAAGCTACCACCATTCGAACGTTAGAGTAGAGATTAACCGCACAGAAACATCCATGAAAGCTCCACTCGGCTCCGCTGTGAATATTAGGAGATCGGATAGATTTATATTGCATCTCGAATTGTGAAAAAATGAGTAAATTGTCGTTTCGGGCGCGGGCGCTGGACGCTTCCAAGCCTCTACCCGTCTTCCGCTGTGAGGATTTACCCGACCTACACGAATATGCATCCATTAACCGGGCAGTGCCGCAGATGCCTACGGGGATGGAGAAAGAAGAGGAATCGGTATGATTTTAACGAAAATGTGAAATTTAAAGCTCTGGGTTTATTTTTTTATTTTTACACGATCAGAGGCGTCCCTCTTTTTTTTTTTTTTTTTTTTTTTCCTGCGCAGGCTTTCACAAAATGGCGGCCGATTTTCTGAGAAGAAACGCGACGGATTCCCGTCGCGGGCGGCGCCGGGGCCGGAGCCGGGCGGTCGACCGGGGAAAGCGGCGACGCGTCGCGCCGTTATCGGATAAAATTGCCCGGTTCCGCCGGCTTCTTTATGCGTGAGGCGATTTTGCGAGTACAAAGGAGTCATGTGACTCGGGCCGTTCCGACATTTTGTCTCGTCTGTCGGGACGCGGCCTGGTGTCGGCGTAATTGCGAGGGACCGGGGCAAGGGGGAGCCAGCGGCTTCGTGTTGTTGAATGTGGCGTCTCCGCCGCTAGCGGACCGACATGTCAACACTGCCGCCGTTCGTTTGGACAAACTCAGTATTTGGCCTCTTTTAAAATCCACACTCTATATATTTTATTTTCGTTTGTGTGTGTGTGTGTCAACGTTTCACCTGCTGCACTGCACGATGTGGAGATTTAAGCTACCGTTTGCTGCCAGGACTCGGTCCCGTTGGCGGAGTTCCCTATGCATCGTACGGCCGTTGAGTGTTTGTGTGCAGGCACGTTGTGGCTTGTGATCCTGCGCCGTATGTTTAATGCAGATGTTGTCATTCAGCCATCGCGAACAACTAAAGTCACTGTTTGAGCAGTAAATGCACCGGAGTGATTATTCTGTTTGTTTAGCTGTCAGGTTTATTATTATTATTATTATTAACAACCTAGAGACATTTTACCTCATATTTTTACATGTCAGATTAGGGTTGTTTGCTTTTTCTTTTTGTTTTTTAAGGATAACATGGTTTTTGATGTTACTGTAACAAGCATCTGTCTGGTTTCCCAGCATTTATTTGCCAGGTAAACACATTAAAGCCCACCAAAAAAAAAAAAAAAATCAGTCTCCAATGCTTGTACACTTGGAAATCAGTGATTTGAGAAACTGCTAATTATTCTTTCAGATAATTGGCTATCCCCTGAAGGGCCCTTTGGGTATCCTTACAGCTTTAGTTGGAAAGAGAGAGCAGTATCAGGTGAGATTTAGGGATGCTCCAGCCACAGAGGCGTGTAGATAAAGTCTGCCCCTCTCTGGGTTGCGGAGCATCCCTTGGGGCAGTGTAGTCGTCTGTAGGATGTAGTGGATTGTTTGTAAACTAGATGCACTCCATCGGTATTTAACTGTGTTCTCCTATTGCATTCACACAAACAACAACGTGACACGCGAGGCCCTTAGTCTGGGTCCCCTAAGTGTCATATTGACTTCTTCAGAGGTGCAGCTTTGTGGCTGATCCGGCAGATTTGACTGTTTTTTTTTTTTAATGGAATGAAAAGTAAATTGGGGAATGTCACTACACTCATCTGAGGTGGATGCTGTTGTTTACCGAAAGTGTTTTGTAGGCCGGGCCGGATCTCTGTCTTGTGGAGGCCCAGTGTCGGGTTCAGTGTGTCAGATGGCACAGCAGGCTGGCAGACCAGCGGCACGTGGCGCTCAGGAGGAGATTAGGGGGGAGGGGGGTTGCGCTGTCACTTCAAAGTCTGTGCTCCGCTCAGCTGGAGCGCTTGGTTATGTAACAGTTATATTATCATAAGAGGTAGGCCAAGGACTGCTGCATACCAGCCACTCCGTGTTTTGTCTGACATGAATTTTTTTTGTCAGACCTCAGGTGGGAAACTTGCTTTGAATCTGCATTGGTAGATACTGTAGAAAGACTCAAAATTTATGGTATGTTGTTTATCAATTGCTCTTTAAATGCATGTGTATTTACTTTCATGTGCCTGATTCTGCAACTATTGATCTACACGGGGAACAGTGCCAGGTGCTTGTGGAGATGTGCTTGACCCCCAGGAACAAGTACTTTTCTTTTTTATTTCAAACAGCAATCCTGAAAGGGTTTTTTTTTTTTTTTTTTTTTTTTTTTTTAAGAAAGCATCCGCTCAGAATGTTTCACTTGCCACCACCTAAACCGCACTAACAATCAGTGGTCTACAGGGTGAACGTGTGGTGTCTCTTTACTTCCTAACTGTGCCAGAAAACAACTTCTTAGAGTGAGCTCAGGCCACAGAGCAACACATTTTCAGACCTAGGCCTTTTCTCTCCACTGAATTTAGCGCTGCTTGATTCAAGCATCTCGGTGAACACGAGAGGAAGCACAGGCTCGCTTTCTCTTTTGCTGCTCGCTTGCTTTTTCAAAAGTCATATTTCAGTGCAGAATGTGGTTTTGTAATTTACAGGCGGCGCGGCTTGGCCAAGGAGCCGTCATCACTGAAATTCCCTCAGCACGTGCAGCGTGTTTGTTTTGGTCCAGACACTTTGTCTTGTGTTTACGTTTGGGTGAAAGTGAGGTCAATATCTGCGGCCCTGGTGGGAACCCACAGGCATCTGTTGTGTTTGCCTCATTGCCAGACTGGTTCTTGTACTCGTGCACACATACAGAGAAACACACACAAACACTCCGATTCTGGCAGACCATCAGTTCCTCACTGTGTGACCTTGCTGGGTGGGAATTTGGGCCGTGTCACCTGTCTAAAGTCTACGCGGCCTACACGCTGTGAAATTGAAAGTCACATTTGTCAGCTTCTCCAATTTTTTTTTTTTTTTGTTCACTGGCCGTTGACAGTTTTTGTATTGACGTCTGTGTGCGGGCAGCGTGGGAAATTAGAACTGGCCTCAGAGCTGGTCCGCCTCAGCTGGAACAGCTCCTGAGAATGAAAAGGGAATTAGGGAATTCTCCAGTCAGTGACCTGTGAATGGAAGAGCACTGTGTGTGCATTATCAGTTTGTGATTAATTGGTTTTGCTTTATTGTTGTGCAATAGTGGGCCTAAACTCAAGTCTTAAAAAATTATTTTTTGCCTTGTAGACATTCACTCACTTATTTTTACCAGCCGCATTCATTTGTGGAATGGAAAGTTTCTCAGTCCATGCTCTGTTGATTTACAAACTGCTCAGCAGAGTGAGAACAACCAAAAAAAAAAAAGCAGTCTGATGGCTGCCGTTAATTTCCCACCCCACTTACACTGGGTGTTAAAAGATCATGCTTTTCCGTGCAGCATATAAACCTGCTTTCCACTGTCGCCATGCGTCCGCCGACGGCTCTGCCATACCATTCCCTGCGGCTGTCCATCACATTAAGTGGCATTTACAGTGTCTGGGACAGTAGCCGTCAAGAGACGAGACCGGAGGAGGTGGAGGAGGCTCTGGCTGCCTCGGCAGACTTGACAGTGATCGATTCGGTCATTTTGGAAGGCTATTTCTGGACCTCCCTGTACGTATGTGTGAGAAAACGAGACCAGGAAGAAGAAAAAAGTGTGTTTGCGTGTGACTGCAGCAGCCAGTGCTGTGTTTTCTGACTGTTCACCTCTATTTGAGTCTATTTATTCTCAGGCAAATAGCCACGGCCGGGAAAGTAAACACAAACGCCACTTGATTAGCTTTGGCACCTGATGCGTTTTGTTTGTTTGTTTGCTTCTTTTCCCTTACTCAAGGCCATTTGATTTTTTTTTTTTTTTTTTTTTTTTTTATGAGTTTCTCTAATGTGAGAAGCCAGGGAAAGTCGTTGCGGAGGTTTAGGGAGTTCGCCGGGGGAATGTGGGAATCGGATTGGAGCGCGACAGTTATGCGAGCATACAAGCGTGGAGGCTGTCACGAATGCTGATGCTGCAGATAGGCTGAATATGTAAAGTGTTTCGAGCTCTGTTTGCGGACGCAACAAGGAAACTCTGAGAACGAAAAGGCTTGTCCTCGGCACTCTGCCAGCTAAGGGAGTCCTCCAAGCAGGTCGCCAGAGCACATGGTGCCGTAAATGCAAAGTACGATCATTAGCCTCGGGTATAACGGGCGGTGTGGAATATTACCAGCCCTGGAGTCCAAATGACGTTGATGAACACAGGGCTCGGGGAGGCAATAAAAGAGATTTAATATGGTCAAGGAAACTGTTACAGGTGATTACAAACCTGGTGATATACCGAAGATCAAATTTTACACACTTCACTTTACTGCCTCTTTAGAAGGTATCATCCTGAAGTGATGAATGACACCAAGTTAGTTTTAGCCAGAAACTGGTATGTGTAATAATCCATTGATATTGTTTTCAGATTTTGAAGTAGTGTGATGCACTGTAGTCTAAATTGATCAGACAAGGCAAAGGGTTTTTAACGTTTTTAAAGTCTTAGACTTTAGATGCTCCTTTTGAAAATGTAGGAAAATTATGTATAATCCTACTTTTTTAATAAAATGAGGGATAACATAATAATTTAACTTGTAATTGTTAAAAAAAAAAAAGCTTCAAATAATTTATTTTATGTCCACACTTTTGCAGTCTTGGCTTTTTAGAGGGAAATGTTTTTTTTGTTTTTTTTCCCCCTGTCTGAATACAAATCTGTTGTATGAATTAGTACAAGACTAATGACCATATGGAGCAGTGTAGTCTGCACAGAGAACGGCGATTTGTGTCTTCAAAGTCTCAGTCGAGGTGTCACGGACCCATCCGTTTAGAAACCCCGGTTGCACTGAAAAGCTCCTCCTCGCTAAAAGGACGCATCGATCTGAGGTCCGCAGTGTTTGTGTTCGGCCTCGCTGGAGGTTTTTCCGAGAAGGGCGCGCTCACCTGACTTAATCCAGTAAAAAGTTTCTCCATCCCAATGTTCTTGTTCTTGTAAACGGCCTTTCCTCCCGGCCTACATGTGGTGCCAGGGGTAGCTTGGATAAAAACGAAATCCAGATATTAATCCCTAAAATGATATTGTGTTGACATCGGGCTCGTGTAAATAATAGAAGTAGAAATGCTATATTGATTATAACCGGCACTTATGTAAGGCTTTTTCAGTTAGTTACGGTTTAGAATTATATAAGTCACAAAGGGCAATAAAAGTATTGGAATCTTGTTGATCTACAACCAGCTTGAAGTTATGGGATGCATATAATGGTTACAAAGTATAATTCTTACTTGACCCATGAAAAATAAATTCCCTCTTTTCCTATGCACAGGAAATAAACCTGTAAGTGGAGACTGCATGAAACAGAATAGTGCATTGCTGTAGAGGAGGAAATTATCTCACTCTTTATACAAAAAGTTGAATATTTCTCATATTAGACCATTGATAGACGTTAAAAATCTAAATTTCTCAATGGAAATTAAAAGAAAACATACAATATCTATGCTAATATCATGATATGAAACCACATCTGCCTTTGTGAAAGGAGACAAACACAAGTGAAACCTCAACCTTTTTGTGAAACAGTCCCAGCTGTCATATGTAGCAATAAATTAAGAAGCTGGCCAGTCACGCACTTGGACAGATGAGGCATATATGCAGGGCAGATGCTTGTGTATGAGAGACAGCCATAACCAGTAGACCTTGAAGTACAGTCAGTAGGACCGGTCATATTACCTGTGAATGAGAGGCAGTGACTTAATTAAGTTTACTGGTGAAACGGCATTGGGTGTCAGCCCAGGGAACGTGGTGGTATAGAATCAAATTCGCGCGGCTGCTCCCTCGAGGGTATCGACTGCGTGAGCTGAATCTGAATGAGGCTGTTCAACACCCATGTACTGTAGTACATCGTCCTCAGGGCCGATACATGCGAAGCACCATGGGGACCACAGGATGCGGCTGATGAGTGAAGGTTTTGACATCGGTTAAATTCTGTAGCTCTTCATGGGAAAGTGCAACCAAAACAAAAAACCGGTTGTGCTTGCAAAGTGTCAAGCTTCCTCATTCAAGTGCAAACACCATTTACTTGCTTTCCCTCTGACTCATCCGCTCACTCTATCTACCTTCCCTAGGCGCAAATCCCCCCAAATCAATCCTTGCATCTTTGACAGCCGCATAAAAAACAATAAACATGCACCTTGCCTCCGGAGAGCTGTTACGAGGCTGGCAGCATGCTGCCTTGTTGACAGGCCGCCTGCCAGTGGCTCGGCGCCCCGCTCTGTACCAAAGGCCGCCACCACTACTACTACTACTACTACTACTACTACTACTACTACCATGACTGACTGGCTGTTCAGACGAGCAGCTCGCCAGCGAACCAGTTAAGTCGGTGGGCCAGCCATCCGTCCGGCCCGTCTGCCTTCCCTCCGGCATGTCCCCCCTCAGCAGACTTGGCTGCGGCTGGCTCCTGTCACACTTGTGGCAGACAGACAAAAGCCGACCAATTGAACGTTGGTGACAAATGGTGTCAAGTTCCGCCCCTCTGTATTTGTGCGCTTTTGATGGCATGTTCAGATTTGTCTCCCTTCCAGTTCCTACATGCCATTCTAGGGCTGATCAGTAATGTCTTGCATTCACTGAGGTATTTGGACTCGTTCAAAACCTTTGTTGAAATTGTAGACGTAACCACGGATGTTTTTGATAAGGTTCTGATTTGCCTGGCAACTGTTTTTGTTTTTCTTTCAGACACTATCATAAGGTTGGATGCCAAATGTTTGTTATTGTGTAACTTGGATAATCGTCAGTTTCCTCCTAAAACTAACTTTGCATGTGCACATTCGGATGGTATCTGCATGAGTCATTTTAGTGCCCCCCCCAATCAATAAAGTGTACAAGAAACTGTGTTGTGTTGTGCAATGTTTTGCTTCGCCGCAGCTGTTTCACAAAGTGGTTTAAAGTTGGGAGTTGTTTTTTATTGTTTAGTTTGTTGCAGCCGTTTGCTTTTTAAAGGACATCAGCTCTTCAGTACTAAGTAAACCTCCTATTGTGGGCATTTTGATGGCAAAATGAAATGTGATAGAGGTTGATGTTTTTCTTTTACTGTATCAGTTGTAGATCACGGCTGCTGATGTTTCTGGTAGAGAAAAGAAATCACCAGCAAGGTTGAACCTGTCTGTATAGAAACTTGGCATTTTAAACTCTTTTAAACCACTGCAGCACATGGATAAACAGAGCGTTGCATTAGTTCAGTTACGCTTGCATTAGCTAATTAATTCATGTTAAACAATCATCACTTCATTCACGGCTGTGTGGTCATCAGCTGACAAGTTACATGCAATCTTTTTTCCCCTCTTTCTAAATGACCTCAAACCTGTATTGCAGTTTCTCGTTGCTTAATCTCCAACGTGTGTACCCATACCGATATATCTGTGAAGAACTAATATCAGCCTGGTGGATTTATGGTTCTAGATTTTTCTTAAATTTTTTCTTTCTTGAGAGCTCCACAAAGAGCAGGGCCTTTTTCCAAATGTATGACCGTTTGCTGTAAATCGTGAATTCCTCTCCCTAAACCTTACCGTATAATACGGTTCTAAAATCTTTTTGCCTTTGTATAAGTGACAAATTTTTTTTTTAATAAGTTTTTTCAAGTGTGTGGCACCAGCTTTCGTAACCCAGTGTGGTGGCTTCACCTCAGCTTGTTTCCAAAAAAAAAAAAAAAACTAATTTGATTTAAATGGTATTAATTTAACCCAAGAGTTTGCATATTACCCCTAGTAAGAGAAAATGCGTCCTCAGTGGTCAAAGTGTGTCAACTCCCATCTTGTGTCTCCGCAGGAACACCATCTCCAGCGGGCCATCTCGGCGCAGCAGGTTTACGGCGAGAAGCGGGACAACATGGTCATCCCGGTCCCCGAGGCAGAGAGCAACATCACCTACTACGACTCCCTCTACCCTGGGGACTACAAGATGCCAAAGCAGCTAATTCACATACAGCGTAAGTGGGCTTCTCTAATGGCAAGTATGTGGATCAGAAAGCAGAGATGCTTTTGATTGGGTTTGATGTGGCAGTCTGGGTACCTCGGTTGGCTATAATGGTGTGTTTTTTTTTTTCTAATGCGTTAAATGACACTTGGGGGGGGGGGGCTTTTGATCAGACTAATAAGCTGCAATGAATATTCAACATTATTGTATCTTAAAGAGGCTTTTTTACTTTCAGATAACCACTTTATCCCTGTTTTTTTTTTTTTTTCATTTAGACTAAAACGCAGAGTATAAAAAGATGTTTGAAAGAAAAATTAGCCCGATGTGACATTTAAAGCAGTTACAGATGAAGCTATAAACGAAGATTGCACAAGTTTAGCTAAGGCGGCTGCATAAAGGCTTATGAAACGTTCTCCCATTAAATGACACACAAGCCAAGGTGGTAGGTCAGGTCTGAAAGCTAATTGTCCATTTACCTGCATCAAGCATAGTTGTTTGTTTTTGCTTTAGGTTTTTGTTTTGTTTGAGCTTTTACTAAGTTGTCATATGAATGTCCGAGCAAATGAGTTTGAGAGATTACCAAGTTCAGTAATCAATACCAAAGAAATAAGTTGGCTGGATTGCCTAGTTCATTAACTGCGATTGTTTCTCAAAGGAAAGCAGTTTGCTCGTTCCCCTAATCTGAACGTCAGTTATCGGCTCTGGGCTGAAATTAGGAAGGTTTTTGTCCTGTCGAATTTCAGGGTTCTCCTCTGAGGTCTGTGCAGAGATGTGAAGAAAATTTAGTTTAGATTAAGTCCAGGCTTTGGTGTTTTGTACAAAAATATCTAAACTTCTGCAAATACAGTGTGTTGTGTCTTACTCAGTTTTGGAAGGAATTTATTCGACCGATTTCACATGATAAAAGGTTGTGGGGGAGGGGTGGGTGTGTGTGTGTGTGTGTGTGTGTTGGGGGGGGGGGGGGGGGGGCTTGCCAATAATCATATATTCCATCTGTAATACTCCGTTGCCTTGATGGCCACCCAACATGAAGGTGATTCGCCATAATTAAATCGGAACCGAGGTTATGGTTATAAAGCTGAAGCAGCAGATGCGTTGGCCTGTACACTGTTTGCTCCATGGTTGCAAGCTCAGTAGCTCTGCGTGTTCAATAGAAAACTGAAAGTTAATAGCTTTTATGTTCTTCTGTCTCTGGAGTCAGAAGTATGCTCCTATTAGACCATTAAAGGGCACGATCCAATTTTTTTAACTCAACTAAAATTATGACCTGTTTTTATTTAAAATACAAAAAAAAAAAAAAATCCCAGTGGACACATTTTTAGCTTTTATGTTCACATTAGTGCAGACTTCTTTAACTCGTCCGGCAGTGTTGGGTCGGTCACTGGGTTGGGTGAGATTAAACTGTATCTCCACTCCACAGAACCAGATAATCTTTACTGTCCATCAGGTCCAGTCAAAGCCTCCAGTCAGTCCCTCTGCTTCCAGATGTCTGAAAGGGTAAATTTGGTGTAATTAAGCCTGATAGTCATCCAGTGAACCCTCAACCCTTTGTGTCCAGCAGTTGTTGGGTGGCCTGTTCTCTTAAAGCACTCTTTGATTGCAGTTTCCAGCTGGGGGCCATTAGCCCTGCCTAGTTGAATGAGTGCTATATCTTATGCAGACTAGAGCTGCGGCAGGTTTATATGAACAAGGACATAGGACTTGGTGATGCACCTACAGCCATTAATGAGGAGGGAAATGCGTTCAGTGTGTGTTTGTTAGACCTCGAGGAAACGCACAGTATGTTTTGGTGAACGACACTGAATGTAAACAAAGTTGTTGACAAGCATTGACTCCTCAGGGCACCATTGAGGTTTAAAGCTCGAGGTTTGTGTGGTGTTCAGGATTGAAACCTGAGATTACTCTAAACTGTCTGCAGCATGATATGACTGACACCTCAAAAAGGCTACAGCAAGAGTTCTTCTAAGATCATCATGTTATGTTACATATATGGCTCTTGCACACCAGTACGGTCAGATGTATTTAGTTTTATGTACCACAAAAATATAAAAGATAAAGATATGTAACTTATAAGATGGCCACTGATCTGGTTCCTGTTAAAGACCAGACAGGATTTGCTGCTGCTGGGGTTTGAAGTGGCAACACTGGCTGCCAGGGCTGTCAGTCTGGGTGCGCTGACTTTGGCTTTCTGTACAAGTGGAGGGATGGAGCCTTTTTTTTTCAAACGATGGAAAAGGTTTTTTGTAATTTCGCATCTTGTCGATTCAGGTCTCCTGAATATTTTACAAAGGATGACGCTCTGCTGTTTATCCAGCTGTAGAAATCTCAACTATTTTCAAATCAATGTGATGTCCTGTGGTGTCTTTTCACCACAGTTACCTTGTCTTGTGCTGGATTTTGACTCCCCTCATAGTTGCTCATTAATCAGTGTTTGGGGTGTTTTCTCATGTTTTTTTCTTGTGGTGGTGTGTTTTCCCCTCGTTTCGACCGTACATGTGTCCACTGCGTAACCACATTTCTGCAGCCTAATGGAGTAGTTGTGCAGATGAGGTTCAACCCAGATGCTTGAACAGATACTTATTGTAAATCACTGCTATCATCATTCTTGTGGGAATTTATTTTGTGGTGGCTATTGGATATCAAAGACATATTTGAGGATACAGCCGTGCTCTGCCTTTTACAGAAGAACCCAGGCATAACCTGTTGGGAATGAGTCCATGTTGCCTGCTTCTGTCATTAAAATGAAAAGTGGTTTCTGTAATCTGCATGTTTTCTGGATGTCCCTTTCCTACTCTGGCGCCGTTCTCAGTGTCTGAATATCCTCACTGGTCCCAGGTCATGGTATATAGAGGTATATAAATACACAGACAGCTCATATTCATATTTCAGGCTTCCTTTTGATCCTAGGTATGTATAGGTATTTTTTGAACGTGGCACTTGAGCTATAGAGTGGCCTTGCCAGTCACATCACTCAGCGGCCATCTGTATATATCCATCCTAAGAACTATTCATTAACTTCTACCACAAAGAGGAGCGATCTTTTATGACCAACAGGCTGGTAAAACAGTGACAGTGGATTGTGAATCATGGGATCTTCTAGCCCGCAGATGGACGTTTTATCTTCTTCTAAAACCAGAGCTCTCTGCATTAGTTTGATGGATAGAAGTGAGTTTTGCTGCATCTCCAACAATAAAAAAGTTAAGGTTTTTAGGGATTTTTTTTTTCTCCCATCAGTGAAGTAAAGTGGACTCCAGTGAAACTGGCTCGATTAATGTTTTGTGATGC
Source organism: Istiophorus platypterus (assembly GCA_016859345.1). NCBI lineage: Eukaryota > Metazoa > Chordata > Actinopteri > Istiophoriformes > Istiophoridae > Istiophorus > Istiophorus platypterus. The sequence continues at coordinate 20,859,820 of CM029113.1, read as the reverse complement.
TGCGTGTGGTGCCCTCAGTGACTATCAGGCCAATTAAACTAAACTCTTAACTTTCAAGGGGGAGAAGAGAAGACGTGTTTACCCTGATCACTTTGAAGTTCTCAGTTAAATAAATTCCAAAATGTGAACGTAATTTTGTTCTAATTCTTGCTCTCGTTCCAGATCACTGCTATTTAAAGAGATAAGCCCAAACATGTGCATTCCTTGTGCATACCAGTAACATAATTGTTCATTGATATGCTTCCCTTTAAACCGACTCATTCCACAGCCCTTAGGATAAATACACAAGCTAATTGCCAAACATAATGTCTAATCACATGTCGAAACGTCCTTTAAAAATAAATGAATAAATAAAAGGTTTATGTGTGTATATATCAAATTTCAAAAAGACTTATGTAAATGTCCTGATCTAAGCTGATTCTTTCCATTACTGTCCACAAATGAACCCCCCCCCCAAAAAGATAAACTTTCTTACATTGATTAAACCTCTGCAGTGTTTTTCTAGTCCATAGACCTGTGTCTAAAGTTGTTTTCCTCTCCTCTGCCTCCTCGCAGCTTTCAGCTTGGACACGGAGCAGCCCGACTACGACTTGGACTCAGATGACGAGGCGTTCGTCAACAAGCTGAAAAAGAAGATGGAGATAAGCTTCCTGCAGTTTGAGGAGATGATTGACCGGCTGGAGAAAGGCAGTGGGCAGCAGGTTGGCACCATTTACCTTTCTACCCCCCCCCCAAAAAAAACGCAGCTGGCTGTAAAGAAAGCCCCATAAATTACCTCACAGATCAATACCTGTAAATGCCTGTTATTTATCAACATGTAACTCCTGTCTTACCCTTTAGCTGGTGAGTCTTCCCGAGGCAAAACTGCTACTGAAGGAGGACGACGAGCTCATAAAGGAGGTCTTCGACTACTGGAGCAGAAAGAGGAAAAACAGCAAGGCCAACTCGCTCATCCCCACCGTCAAGCAGGAGAAGCGGGATGGCTCCAGCACCAGTGACCCATATGTGGCCTTCCGACGGCGCACGGAGAAGATGCAGACCCGGAAGGTGGGTTGTCTTTCATCCAGCAGTGTTATGGGAAGTTTTTATGTGGCCAGGATTAAAGAACGTTGTTGAATCCAAGATACATGTGTTTGTCTCAGTAATATGTCTGGGGCACTCTCAAACTGTTGTGTGGAAATATTTCATAGTGTGAAATCTGCATGTCCAGACTCTTAAATGTGTCTTGTCAGTTAAAGTTTTGAATTTGATTTTTATTATATTGCTGTGGTTCTGAGATTAGGTATTATTGGAAGAGATTTTAGATGTTCTCCACAATCCAATTCTGACCAACTCCTCTAGTTTTTCCCTTTGAGTTCAAAGCTAAAACCACCTCTATTTTACCTAACCCTAATTTTTTAAATTTTAACACATTTTGAACACACTACAATTATTTGACTCCCACTGGGGACAAATAAGTTGTCATCCTTTGTTACAGGAAACATTTTTTCAGGTTAGTCTGGTTTCCTCAATGCATAAAATAATTTTAAGGCACCGATTACATTTCGCTGTCTGTCGTGAAGCTCGGCCGGATTAGCTAGATCCGGTTTGCCATATTGTAAACACTACACATGCCTGAATTGCAGTGTAGATTGTGTAGGTTCTCATTATTTGACCCTGACAGGCTGACAAAGGAAGAATGCTGTCAGGCACTGAAAGCACACTAGATGTAAGGCATCTTACTTTATTTTTCCAGAGTTTTTCCTGCTCAGAAATGCTTGCATACATACACCAGCCAAAAAAAACAAGGAGTCAGTCAGTGTATGAACTTAGGAAAAAGATTTAAAGCCCAAGAAAATTACCTGTCTACAACAAATACTGCACCTCTTTGAAAAAAATAATAATAATAAAAAATAAGTAGTTTTACGCTGCCTAACACAATACAAGCACTGACTCCATGATACTGTAGTTTCCTCTCATCCATGTTGTTAAAGGATGTACATGCCACCAAGTGGTCATTTGAAGAATTCCGACCAATGTAGGTGTTTTGGTTGTTGTTTTTTAACCATCCAGATAACCCGTTTGCTTTTGTCCAAGTCCAACAGATTAAAACCTGTGAAATATATCGTTCTAGACTGGATCAACATAAATCAAACTGTCGTTTGATTTAAAACAAAGTTTTAATTACTCATAATTTAACAGGTTTATCGTATCCAGTCTTAGTGTAAAACTCAAGGCCATATAAAATGTCTAAGAAAATATGTTAACTTTTCATTATTAAATGCTGGATATGCTACTCTTTTAAGTGTTTTGCTTACACTTCCCCCCACTCTTCACTGTCCAGAACCGTAAGAATGATGAGGCGTCCTATGAGAAGATGCTGAAGCTACGCAGGGACCTCAGCCGAGCAGTCACCATCTTGGAAATGATCAAGAGGAGGGAGAAGAGCAAGAGAGAGCTGCTGCACCTCACACTGGAGATATTTGAGAAGAGGTGAGCGTGCCTCTGCAGAGCTGCACACATAATGTATCAGCACAGACAATGAAAACAAAACCCCGTCTGACAGCAGGCTGCCAGATGTTACGACGGGAAAGTCAGCTGACTGCTCAGTGTGAAAACGTGACAAAAGAACAGTTGGAGCTACTTTTTCCCGTTTCTGGTGCTGTGTGGAACAGTTTCCATAAGGGTTATCACTGATGTAGTTTTGGTAGAAAACGGACGTCTGTGCCAAATTAGATGGTTTGACCGGTCGGAGATCTCGATTGACTAATTTTTTTTCTGCTCCCCCCCCGGACCCGCTTTTTAACAGAAATGTCATGTCGGACTTCGGTGGCGAGGTGATGGCGGAGGTTCTAGCCGAGCGCGCGCTGGTGAGGCCGCAGATCATTCCCCTGGTCCCCCTCACCAACCAGTACCGGCACCAGGATCATATGGACCTCAAGGACTACAAGTCCAAGGTGAGGCCCACTCTCAGGTACGCAACTCAAGACGCAAGTCTGGAGATTTTGGGGGATGATGGAAAAGAGTCCCCATAAAACATCTGATCCCACATTTAATATTATTGAAGATCATCCCAGTGAGAAGGTTGATATTTATCTGTAGGATGAAGAGTTTTAAATTTTCAGACAAATTTCAGAACAATTTCCTTCAGGTGTACGGAAGTTGAGGGAAGGCATTATTCAGCTACTATGAACACAAATTTTAAGCACTAACCATTCTCAAGATGATATCAAGAGAAGGATGCTTTAAAAAAGGTGTTTTGAAATGATAAAATCCGAAATATTTTGAGAAGAGTGTGTGTAACATTAGACATTGCCACTGAGCGGCAGTCTCTACAAATGCCTTTAAGTCTCTCCCCAGTCTCACGGTCTATCGCTTCTTTACCTCTAGCCCGAGAAGATGGAAGTTCCACGGCAGAAGAGGAAGTACGAGAAGAAGCAGAAGGTGCTGCCTCTGCCGTCAGGCGCTCCCCACCACCCGGGTCCTGTGGTCTTCAACGCCAAGGACCTCAACCAGTACGACTTCCCCAGTTCGGACGACGAGCCCTTCTCCCAGGTACACGTCACACTTGAATGGGCACAGGCGCTCTTGATTGCTAGTATCACAAAATTTAACATTTTTAGTCTTTTTTGCTGCTGTTCAAGTTAAATGAAACATTTTTTACTATAAATCAGTTTTTCCTGAATTACCTTTTTACTTTTTTTTAATTTCTTAAAGACAACTCTACACCTGAACCTCTGACTTCCAGTGTAAGTAATTTTGCTCCTCCCATTATCTTGGGCTGACTTCTGACCTTTTGTGTCCACAGCTGCACTCAGGCTCATCAGAGGCGGAGGAGGAGAACGATCCAGATGGTGCCTACGCCTTTCGCAGGAAGGCCGGCTGCCAGTACTATGCTGTAAGTGACACAACCTTTTGGTTTTCCACAGAATTTTAAAGTCTGTTAGTAGTTTGTGTTCTGTGGTAAATTAAGTGGATCATGATTATAGCAGTCGGGGTGGGGGTCATGGAAGGCATATTGCCCTGTGGACTCAATGGGGAAGTCCAGTAATGCTGAATTAAAGAGACTGTGCTGTGAAACCAGACTATAATAGATAATTATGTTTAAAATGGCTGTAATGAACTCTCTTTATAGCAGTGGGAATTTTTTTTTTTTTTTTTTTTTTTTACCAGATTACTGATTTTAACCTTGTGCTAAGTATCTAAAACACTGACAAAGATCACATGAAACTAAAAAGCAACCAGTCACCAATTGCAAACATTGAGCATCGACACCCTGACCCTTCAGCGTCCCCCTTGTACTTTCTCTGCAGACTCGTCAGGACCGCGTTGGCAGCTGGCCGTGGTGCGGCCCCTTGGAGGGCGGTTTGGCTGAAGCCCGCTTTCGCTACAGTCTCACCACGCTCACTGTGCCGCGGCGCTGCCTGGGCATGGCCCGGCGACGCGTGGGACGAGGCGGCAGGTTGGTTAACCCTAGTGTCTCTCAAACTAGCGTTGTTCTTTTTGGGGTCTTGTGCTTTTGATACAACACATTAAAATATTGTTAAAAATTGTGTGATGCTACATGTAGCATGTCAGTGTGTGGTATTGAATCTCATAGGCACTTGGAGCTTAGTAACTCAGCTACAGACAAGAAAGCAAGGATTGCTCAAGTGTTCTTGTTTACCTTTTGCTCTTTAGAGACATACTTAGAAGTATAGTCTTATCTGATTGATTCACTGGTAGAAAACATTAAAGATGATGTTGTTAGACTGATAGTCAGATGAGTCTACACATCTTAATTGATGTGTCTCAGTGTTTAAAGTAGAAGATCTGACCCTCTGCCTCCCCCCCCAGGGTGCTGCTGGACAGGGCATACACGGACTATGACAACGTTTTCCACGGACCGGATCCAGAAACGCCCGACCTGCCTCTTCCCCCCTCTCCTCCTCCACCTCCTCCTCCCCCTCCTCCTCCTCCTACAGCCACTTCACGCTCGCCGGCCATTGACAAGTTTTCCAGTACCTCAGAAACAAATACCTCAGACAGAAGTTCCTCCTCCTTCAACTCCTCTCTTTCCTCCTCCTCTCCCTCTTCCACGGACCTCAGTCAGATACTGTTGAATATAAAGTCGTGCCGGTGGAGGCACTTTAGACCACGGACACTACCACTACATGAGCTGGATAACGCCCCCCTACTATTCAGGAGGTTGAGTCGAGGCCTGAAGCGCCCGGCCTTTGCTTCCACAGCTGGGGGACAGCCCCATGGCTCTCAACGCCCAGGAAGGGTCGTTCCTACACCCTCACCCATTGCTGGTAAGAGACTCTGGTGCCCTCAGACACACATGGATTTATTCTGTCTGGCGCTGTTTTAACAGTGACTTTGTAATTCTGAAAATATTTTATTGAAAGCAGGAAACATGCCACTAGCACCACTTAAAAAAACATTAAATTCCTCATGTCCTAGTGGTATTTTGTCAAGCCAATACTTGTGATTTTATTTGTCCGGCTGTTGAAATATCAGCCTATGATATTTCTACTCCCAAACCTCTACAATGGGGTCGGGGGGGGGGGGTTCCTACTGAGAGAAATTAATGGGGATGCACACTCACATTATTTGATTCCTTTTTGAGCCCCAGACTAATTTTCTCTTTCTATTCATCTTTCTGTTCATTTATTTTTACCCGTCTTGTTGTGATAGTTTTCCCTCTGTTTGTAGTGTTTCTAGTCACAGGACCAGTGTGTGTTCTTGTTTTCGTTGTCGTTTTTGTTGTTGCTTGGCATTCACATTGTGTCACCTCCTCCCAACCCTCCCACTCCCCAACATGTCAATTAAAACTGCATTTGGTCAATAAATTCATGAGATGCGCAGGATATGTTGGGGGTGTGGACGCACAGCTGTGGAGCGTTGAATATAAACTAGATGCTACAGGTCCCCAGTGGTATTACTGTGCCGGCAGTCAGAGCAGGTGTCTGCATGTCACTACAAGCAATTTACAGGAGCTCTGTATGTTTTAATGTGCATAGAAAACAATTGCCTATTGATTCCTTTCTTGAAAAATTGATCTGCTTGAAAATGACCATAAAGAAACTAAAGGACACAGTTAGAATGAGGAATTGATTTTTCAACCTAACGCGTATATGCAGAGTATCTACAGTAGTGGCGAAGTCCACGGAGAGCAGCAGTAAATGTAGGTTCTAAGCGGCGCCGAATTAATAAGTGCAGTATTTTGATGAAATGACAGTGTCAGATTGGACGAAAAGAGCACGAAACATGTTCCACATGGAGGCGATACCCGAGGACACGCTCTGACTTTTTAAGATGCGCAGAGCGATCAGTCCTGTTCCCTGTGAAGCGGAGAGCTGTAGGACTCGCAGGGAATAAGTAAATCAATATTATACTGAGCCGCAAGGCCACGTAATACTTAGAAATGTGGGAGCGGGACTTCATAATCAATAGAGAAGCCAGCAAAGAAAGACTTCAGACCTTGTTAGTTACGGGCTAAATGGCCGGGATGCAAATTAGGCCACGATGGAAGAATTTTAAGAATGCACACAAGAAACCGAGTGTCTGAGAGAAATCAGGTTAAAGCAGATAACTCGAGCACGCATTTATTTGAGTAACATGGTTACCATCAAACTAATGTGGTTACATGCAGCTCAGTAATCAAATTTTTTTTTTTTTTCTCTCTCTCTCTCTCTGACACAGCATGATATTTATAAACCAAGTTCTGGGTATTTTAAGTGTATGACAAAAAACAACTGAAATGAGCTGGTTGCTAAATAGATTTTAATTGCAGTTATTAACAGTTGTGGAAAGTTTGACAAAGAAAACCTGGGAGCATATCTTTGAAGCCGTGCCTTGTCACTACAAGAAAATACCCAACTCACTCTTTCGGTCTTAATAATATTGTTGAAAAACTCTTAATAGAAATGGCAAACTGCAGGGTGTGGTTGAAACTAGTCCAAGCATGCTACCTCAAACTTTAAAGTTCTATTTTTCATTTTAAGAATGTTTCTCAGAGTAAATCATTCAGTTATTCATCAGCACAGTCTGCAGTAGCAACTCCAGTGTCACAGTGAGGAGACGGAGCTTCTCGGGATCTGCTGAGCTGAGGAAGATTAAACCCAAGTTATGGTTTTTCCTATCGGACAGTCTTTTGCCATCTTGGTTGCTGCCTTATCAAACAAGGGAGTGAGTGCATTACCTGCATGAATTACCAAATGGGCACACCACCAAAAACCGTGAAGGTTTGTTGGGAAAGGTGGCAGGAACCTATGGAAACAGTTCACTTGGTTGCGCGCTGAAGTGTGATTGCATTTGCCAAAAAGAAATTAATATCAAATATTTCCAATATTTGTGTAGAGGGGGGAGCAAAGCTTGGGATTATTTTGTGCATCAGTGACGAGATTTGTTTTTTGAAGTTTCCCAGGATTTGATTTGGAGCTGGTCTTGTAGCGTAAACTACTGGAGTTGACAAATTGAAAGAGGCTAACGGACGACAAAGACGGTCAAAAAAAAGAGCTGTAACGCATTAAAGAGCTATGTCATATCTTGCCTGCACTGTTTGTTTTTGGTCTATTTGACTGTCATAACATGCATCATACAACTCTCCTTCACAGCCCTTGCCCAATTTGGGATTAAGACCATTTAGACACAGTACAGTGTTTCTTAGCAGAAAACTTATTTTAGTTTCCAAAAGTGTTTGGATTGAACAACAAATGAATTTCCATCTCAGAGCAAGAAGATCTTAGGCAGTAGCCTGTCTTTACAACTAAGCCAAACTAAACCAAACTTTATAGAGATGGAACTGTCTGCATGTATATTTGTCTCAGGGAAACCATGTGATTTGCACATTGTGCACCATTTCAAACTGGTACCATACATGACGGTGTGACTGTATTTCCAGGTTTGTAATGAAACGTTTGTCTCCTCTCAGCTTTCACAGCCGAACAGTACCAGCAGCATCAGGAGCAGCTGGCCCTGATGCAGAAACAGCAGCTGGAGCAGATCCAGCTGCAACAGCAAGCCAACAGCACCGCCACTGCCAACAGCACACTGGTCAGTATCCTGATGGTTGAGCTGGCGGCAGACGGTTACATCCGTTCGTTTTCTCATGTTCTATTCTCTTCAACACTCACAAACTTTTACTTTTCCCCATACAGGGTCTGGCAAACACGTTGGACCAGGCCAGCGCTCAGTTCGCCGCCTCGGCCCTTGTCACCGCCGACCAACTGCTGGCTCTGAAAACCAAGGAGGAGCTAGCCCTGGGAGGCGGAGTCAATGGCGTCCTCTCCCCCTCAGGTATGAAGTTTACCTAAATGAGGACTGGTTGGGTTGATAGACTCAGTCAGACTCAGTAAAACGTGGTCTAAATAATTTAAAAAAAGAAGGTCTGTGCATTTAAACTAATCACAACAACAGGCGACAATTTTCATCATTGGGGAAAACTGGTTATTACATTGTGGGTTTTTTTTTTTTTTTTAATTTGTGGGATCTTTTATTCCCCCCCTCACTGTAACTTTTGAAAGTTGGCGGTCAGTTAAAAAAACTGTTTAGCAATATAGTGACAGTAAACAGACAAAGCAAACAGTGGGGTTGAAGTAATTACTGTCTAAAACCCATTATTGAATCACCAAAAGAGCAGATAACAGCACATAGCAGAGAGAACAAAACCTGCAGCGCTAACCCCCCGAACAACCGACGCCATTTCAGGCAGCAGGATTCGGGAGATAACTGAGAAAAGCGAGAAAACGGAATTTAATTTGAGATTATTCTGCAGATGAAAACAGCACCAAGGATCTGTCCTTCACAGATAAAAGTATGGAAAACTAAGTCAGATAATCATTGTGAAAGAATTCTTGTTCTGATGCTCGCTATCTTTGTGACTCCGATGCAAAGGAAAAAATCCAGCTCATAAATGACCTTTTGCCTTAGTAGATATTTAATACAATACAATCTGGATCATGATCAAAGTTTCTAAGATCAGAAAAAAATTTTACAAGAAAACATGTTGAACCAGCTCACATTCTCTAGAACTTGTTTCGATCAGTTTTTGAAGGAATAATCATTTTTGAAAATCAAGCTCCTATGAAACCTAGAGAGTAATTATACATAATAGTAATCATCATGTTACATATTCAGTGCTTCAAGTATTAGTACAAATATTTTTCAGGATTTTTCTTCAAAAACAGTTGATAATTTAAACCTTCCACCCCCCCCCCCCGCCACCTGCCCCACCATCACCCCCCCCCCCCCAAAAAAAAAAACAAAACACCGCCTGGCTTCTTTTGACCCCCCACTCAGGTGTCTATAAGGGCTTGCACCTCTCAAGCACAGCGTCCCCATCCCCCGCCGCCCCGGCTCCTCCCACCACCACCCCGACAAACGCGTTGCTCCACCCCTGCACCACCACCAGCTCCACCTCTGCTACCAGTAACAACAACGGCACCGCCCACCCCGCCAACACCACTACCACGAACACCGCCACCACTCAGGTCCTGCTGGGAAACAACAACAGCCTCCGTCTGGGTGTTCCCGCTGGCAAGCGTGTCCACGCACCCCGAACGCTGAGCGCCACCATGTCGACATCCGCCTTAAAGTTTGCCCATGCAACCGCCAACTGTCAGAAACCCAAGGTCACCACGGCCTCGGCCTCGCCGCTGGACATAGTGCCCAGGTGAGGAACACACACACACAGCAGGTGTGAGGACACTACTCAGAATACAACTACTACTACTACTACTACACCTACAACTGTACAATTTTAGAAACAATTTATTACCACACATTTAAGAGATTGATTGATTGACAAATCCACTAAAGAATCCACTTGTGTGTGAAGTAAAATAAAAATAATAAAACTCCTGTTTACATGCTTGACAGACGAACAAAAACACAGTATGATCCAAAAAGCCGCTGAACTATATTTAGCCCTCTGCTGTGCATCTGTACTATAGCAAGATACATAAGATCTACTGCTGCTAGAGTTACTGAACAGAAGATAGAATATCAACCCAAGTATTTGAGCAGATGCTTGTAAATGACAGTGGTAGAGTGGTTTGTCTAAAGGGTTTAGATATCCCTAAAATAAAATTGGAAAGGCTATTTACATGATAAATTTTCATCCTTTGATCATTTCCTGAAAGCTGTAGCCTGATGTGTTTAAACAGAAAAAAAATCGTTTGAGATAAGCAAGTGTATCATTTATCGATGTTGTTTTTGTTAGTGGAGAAAAGGGCTTAATTTAAATGCAGCCTATGCTAAATTTCTTTCCTTGGTTGTATCAGTAAAGGAAAGGTAGCAGCTGACAGATTAAGCTTTTTTCCACTGCAGGAACTTCATGAAATATAAAGTAAGTCATTGGTTCTGCTTTTGTTTCTGTTGTTCTTCATCTGCTCTGGGCGACAAGTTTCAGCGATTACATCTTTGTCTTGCTAAATGAAGTTAGAGGAACTTTCAAGGGTTGTGTCGGTCACGATTGGTCTAGCAGATGTGTCATCACATCAAAACCAAGAAAACATCTGTCAAAAAATGAGGATACCAAACACAGCCAAACGGTGCAGGGGAAAAATCAGAGGTCATAATGCAGGCAGTGGCGCTAACTCAAAAATGATGTTTGTTCAACACACTGAACTTTTTAAATTAGTAAATGAAGAACAGGTACAAAAACAAAACACGTGGGCACATTTTAGTGTGAAAAAAGTAGAAGCAATAAATTTGAAACAAAGGCGCAAGGGTTTGTGTCAGCAACAAGCAGTGATAGAAATGCATTAGTAGTAAAGCAGTCTTTTTTTTTTTTTTTTTTTTAAGCATCACTTCACTGAAAATCAGTTTTTAATGTAAAATCTTAATCTATGTCATATTCAGGGACTACAACTGTAGACTTAAATGTAGTGTGGTCAAATATCATTGTTGATAGTACCTCAAAAGAACTTGAATAAAATGTACTTTTGGTGGTTATTGTCCATCCACCTCCCAACCCTCTCCCTCTGTATAAATTTTTATTTCATGTTCATATATGCACTAAAGACATTCATTGATATCAGCATCACTGCATCAGTTGTTCCCTGTTTCCACAGCTGTTTACTTCACCTACCTACCACACAGTATGTAAGAGCATCTTTCCAATAAATTATACCTGAAGCATTCAGTTAGGAAGATACAGGGGAAACACAGGCAGGAACCTCATACTAACGCGTCACAAGTTAAGTTTATGGAAATCCCAAGGTTGTTAGTAATGTTCCTGCAGTGATTAAAGGGCTGTTCTCTACTTTTTTTTTTTTTTGGAAACTACTATAAATGCTAACTTCTTGCTTGTAACAATGTTTCTCACTGTCTCTTGCTCTCTATTTCTCCTCAGGGAGAATCATGAACAAGACAAGCCAGCACTGAACAGTCTATCAGAGAACACAGAGTGTATGGAGGAGTTACCCCCCCCCCCTCCCCCCCCAGCACGCACGCGGGACTTTTGTTGTTTTTTTTTTTTTTTTTTTTTTTTTTTTTTTTTTTTTTTTCATTTTTTTTCATTCATGCTGCAGTGCAGAGCAGCAAGCGTGCAGCTTGAGCAATTGTGGGTTTTTTTTTTTTTGTTTTTTTTTTTGTTTGCTGTTAATTTTTTTTTTTTTTTTTTTTTCTTTTCCCCATTTCATATTTATTTGTTACTGTTAATAAGAGATCGTCTGTAAATTCTTAATATGGCAATTATATGTACAGTACTGCATATTTGTAATACCCCCCTCCCCATCCCCCTGTTCTTGTATATAACATTACTTGAATACAAACTTGTTCATTTGTGATGTTTTGCACTCGAGATATTAAAAAGAAAAAAAATAAAAATTAAAAAGAGAAAACGACAAACTGCAAATGAGATGCGAGAAATGTAACAAATGTGTCACAGAAAATGTATGCTGCATCTGACTTATCTAACCATCTATTTACATTTTTTTTTTTTTTTTTTTCCGTTTTCCCCCTTTTTCCCTTTTCCCCCTTTTTTTTTTTTAACCTGTTTTTATACACTGTACCCCACCGGTTCCCCCCTGTGCTGTAGTCAGTGTTAAGCTTTTTTTTTTTTTTTTTTTTCCCCTTTTTTTTTATTGGGGGAGGGGGTGTTGTGAACATGGCCGGGGGGGGGGGTCGTCAGTTTCTGTCGGACGTTCTTCCACGATGTTCCCATGTGTCATGTTGAATCCATGGAGACATGCTTTCACACAGATTCAGGCGCAGGGCAGTAGTAGAAAAAGATGACGACAGGTGTGAATTAATTTGTTGTAGGCATCAGTTTGTCAGTGGGTTAATCAGTTTCCACAAAGCTCTTCCATACGTATATTATTCTGAGACAAGTAACAAAACAATGGGGATGAAGACTCTTTCCCAGAAGACTTTGCTGCTTCTGACTTATCTAAGCACTATATAATTTTTTTTTTTTTTTTTTTTTTTTGATTGATGCTGCTTTTGTATGATTTTTGGCCTCTGGATTGCACCAGGTGGCCTCATTTCCTATTTGTTTTCTCTAAAAGATAATCCCCTCCACCTCCTCTTTATAATTTTTTTTAAATAAATATTTTTTTATCTCCCACTTTATTTTATTTTCCTCACAAAAGACTTCATTCTTTTGTTACTTGTTGATCTAAAAAATTGAAAAAAAAATATAAGGGAGTAAAAAAAAAAAAAAATGCAGTAACTGACATTTATCATTCCAGCTTCTACATAATAAGGAAGAAAACCTGTATTAATTGAAAAAAATAAATAAATAAAATGAAGATCATTTTCTCTACTTTTAAAACTCCAGAAGGCTGAAAGGCCATGAACCACAAGTTATCGGGTGCCTTCATTTGGGAAAAAAAAGAAAAACCTTAAAAAAAAAAAACAACAAAAAAAACGCTCTCTTCTGTGAAGAGTTTGGTACTGAACAAGGCTACTTGTAGTTTTTCTTTGTCTGTACCACAATCCCAATGCCCATTCCAGTGGCCCAGTTGATTCATGAGTTTGTTTTTCTTTTTTTTTCTTTTTTTTTTTAATTTTGTAGTCTCTTCCACAAACACACACACACACACTCATGGGAAAGACTTAAAAATCCTCTTGAATTGTCACAAAATGAAATAAAAATCCAGGGCATTATGTGTTTTGACCAGCATGTCTCGTTTTTTTGTCGTCTTTGTCTTTTATGTATCATCGAGTGGAATCTGTTGTGTAGTGTGGGAGACGACCACCAGCCTCCAGCCAAAGTCTGTTGCGACTTTTGCTGTGTAAGTTGAGTTTGTCTGTCAGTCCCTTGAGCTTGTAGGTTATAATGTGTTGGGTTTTTTTTTTTTTTTTAACTTTTTTTTTGTTTGTTTTTTTATTAGGTAGGATCATAATCAACCGACCAGCCACAATAGCAGCTAAACATCAACTTTCATTTGGAAATGGCTCATAAATTTTGGGTTAATCAGATCCTCTGACCTGTGGTGGATAACTTTAACTTTGACTCTACAAAGCAAACCAAAATTTCACCATGTAATTTCTAAATTCAGATGTTTAATGTTTTCATTGTACATTTTGTGTTAATTCCCTTCTTGCGAAAATAACTTACCTGCACACTGCTGTTCTTAGCTCTTTGTCAAGGCCTATTAACAATGGAAAGAAAATGGAGAAAAGACGGCAGCGTGTCTAGTTTTTGTGAATATTTCGGTGCATGTTATTTCTATCCACACTAGCGAGAACATTTTCAAGATTGTTTCAATTTGTTGCTGTTTCTAAAACATAGACACCGTATTGTAAAGCAAAACTCAGGCATGTCACAAGTTTTTGAATCTGTGTCTGCCTCGGTTCCTCTGTTCCTCTGTTCAGTTTCGGACACCGGATGACCGATGGCTGCTGTAGCTGGTCGATGTATGTTCTCTAATATTAGTAGTTTGGAAACTACTACATACATTTGGTCAAATTAAGAAAGTATGTATGGAAGAATGAGTCATTCTGAGAAATTGAAAAACATGCATTGATACCATATATAAATATATAGTTATGACCACAAGTGTTTGGATAATCACACCTTTTCTAGCTTCATGCTCCAGCAAACTCAGTTTAAAACAAAACAATGGACATTCCGCTAAAGTGCCAAGTCTCAGCTTCAATTCGAGTAGGTTCACATCTGTATTGACAGGACTTAGTTAAACACATAGGACTTTTAACACTGCTTGAACTGCCAAGGTTCAAAAGTAATTGGACACTTCTGCTGCAAAATGTTTCTTGGGCACCTCTGTTTCTCCTTTCAACACTGGTTGCATGGAAGAGTGCACAGTTTGAGAGTTGCTGTTTTGATTAAGGTTTTATCAATAGAGTTAATATGACTCAAAAGGTGAAAATGCTAGTAAATGACATAATTGTGAGGTTGAAAGAAAGCAAAACCTGTCAGTGAGAGAGTTTGAAAAAAATCAATAGTTGGTAACATCCTGAAAAAAACGGGTACACAAAGGATAACTAGAAAATGATAAATGACCGATGAGTGAATTATTTGAAAGAAAAAAAACTCTTTCATGAAATCAGGAGTTCTCACAGATGTAGTCATTCTATGTTTCCTTGTCAACGATCGAAAGAAGACTTCGGGACCTCAATCTCGGAGGAAGCTCCACAAGATGCAAATCTCTGGTTAAACCTCAGACACAGAGCGGCCAGGCTGAGGTTCGCAAAAACACACAAAGAAACTGGCGGAGTTCAGGAACAAAGTTCCATGACTGATGAAACAGAAATCAACACCTGTCAAAATGATGCAACGAAGAAAGTGGGGAAAAAAAACATGCACAGCTCATGACCCAAAGCCACCACCTCGTGTCAAACATGGTGTCGGACGTGTTTGGCTCCAGTGGAACCGAAACGCCGGCATTCGTTGAAGGTTTCACCACTGATGGGAGCAACAGGATGAATTCAGAGGCTTACAGGAGCAATGTGTGTGATGAGACTTTGTCGAACTCAACTTCTAATCATTCGGCGGGGCAGCAATCGTAGACAACCACAGAGCTTATCAGGGTGAAGAGGTGGAACCTCCTCCTCGGCTGATCGAGTCAGTCACTTTATCCCAGCCAGACTAAAGAGGGAGAGCCCCCCCACCCCCACAACGAGGTTGGAGTGAAGCTCTGGGAGAGAATCACCAAAAAAAGAGTCTGCCGACTTCTTCGGGTCGAAGACGTCAGACAATCATTGACCACAAAAGGATTTTACACAAATTATTAAATATGATGATTTTGTTGGACCTTGTGTATCTGTTCAACTACTTTTGAATTATTTAATTTCAAATTAAATTTGCCGAAGCTCAGAGCCCGAAGAACAGAAAAATGCTAGACCATCCATACTCTTAGTCTGGACTGTACTGGTCGGCAACGTGGCCAATAAACAACAATAGGGTCAGAAAACAGAAAACGATATCACAGAAGGCACACAAGGAAATAAACAACCTATATAATGTTGACTGATTTTTAAGTCCCACTTCCAAAACCTTTGAGAGACGATAATTTGTCTCTGTCTCCCTACAAGACACGGTGTGCAGACTTTCTAGTTGGCTGGTGTCCGTGGTTTCTACATGAAACTGAAAGAATGTCGATGTGCTAATGAGATGTTGCCTCACCGCTTTTCTTAACAATGTCACAAATTGCTGTACAAAAGATGAAAAACAGACAAAGGCTAAAAGAAACACGAGCACAGAGGAAGTAAAAGCATTAGAATGAATAAGGTAAAAAAATAGGAACAAAACAGTATAAATAACCCGTGTCACACCTTTTCTAAAAAGCTCTCACAAAGAAAAAAGTTTTAAGAAGCTAAATACCAGGGGTGTCTGAGTTGAGTAGTGTGGAGGCTTTAAGAGCAGTGTTGTTCAGGAGGGCAAAGACCAGGTCAATAAATCAGAGAGGTACTTAGGTTCAGGGCCATTTAAGTTCTTACAGGTGAGCAATGAAATTTAAGATAGATATTCGATCTATCCCATTTATACAAATTAAACCTGACAAAATATTAGGAACACCTCTCAGTGTAACAGCACAAATTACTGCCTCAGAAACGATCATTACAGTGATTTAACATCCTCTTAAACAGATTTAATAAAAAGTGAACATTACAACCCTCATGAAGGACGATTTCCCACAAGCCGGTTGTATTATACTGCATTAGTTTTATCGAGATGTACCTAATAACCTGCTGAGTGTAGATTAATTTGATCATGCTGTGTCATAGTGACACTTTGACTGAACTTGAGAATTCAGTATTTTCACTGAAGAACTTGCCTTAAAGCTGATAATGGTTCTGATGTGTAATAATTCATCGCTGGAGTGATGTGCAGTGAAGAAAATCAATGGCAAACATAATTTTACGTCTGAGGAAAATAATCTGAAACTATTTAACGCTACCTGAAGCCGTTATCTTGAAACAAAAAGCGTTAGATGCCGAACGATGTAACGTTGCATTACCATAACACCAGCGATGCATAAATGACTTCTTTTGCCTGTTAACAATCCTAATATATCTTAGCTTGGGTTGGGAGATATAACGTAAACAATATTATATTGTCTTGCTGTCATTGCGTCTTAACCGAAGAGCTCCGAGATGCTTTCACTTCAAGTCACCGGCTGTAGGAGTTTTACTGCTGTGACGAGCCATTTACAATTTACAGAGCCTGGGTCTCGGATGATCCTGTGCCCGGTTTTGTAGCTTCAGCCTGTTTACTGGGAAAATTCCTGGTTTTCTCCAGGTGCAGCCGTCTATGCAACGTGCCCTCGTGTAATCAAAGAAGTTGGCTGCCTGGATGAGTCGCCCGAGCCCCGAACGACTGTCGTATAATGTTCCTCGAGAACCGCTAGTCTAAAAACCTTCACAGGCGACCCTACACTTAGTACATGTGAGGTTTGAAGTGGATCGGATGAGCAGTTTTCGAGAAAATCGAAGGAGAGACAGAGAGATTTATGTCCATTTATTAGTGGGATGCCCACTTTTTCCCTTTTTATTCACCAACTTTCCAGGATGTAGTTTGCAAATATTTCAATGTTACATGTGTATTATTGTTCAGCTTTAAATTAAGCCATGTGCGTAGCTTTACTTAGCATAGATCATGAGATCAGGGCAGAAATTAGGTGTATTTTTAAAAGGTTCTTCTGTTATGTGCATGATAACATCAAGTTTGATGAAGAAAGTGACCCCAAACAACCCCTGAGCTTTTACAGCCCACCGCTGCACCATAGAATAACCCCGACTTCATTAAACAAAAATTGTTCTGACTTCTTCTCGGCACCTGGGAAAAAGTCCAGCCAGGAAAACTTCAGCCGTTTACCTTGGCCTCTTATTCACCAGAGTAAACACAAATTGGGTTGGTTAAGGGATGACATTTAAATGTAAATTCTACTTCTTAGAGGAGGAAAAGAGGAAAGTCGATAAGAGGAGGAGAAATAAATGAGCTGAGCGAGGGCCTGACTCGCGGAGTGCGAGAGATTGCCTTTACCATGTGTCCGACTTGATCATATTTGGATCTCGCCCAGTAATTGCTCACTTCGAAAGAGCTAGAAAGGGAGGGAAACTGTAAATGCAAAAAAGTTTTCAGAGATGCGAGGCAAGGTAATCTCTGTTCTGTGGGGCTGTGTGCATCTCAAGGCAAGGAGGTTGTGCAAGACACGTGTTAACAAGTGTGAAAGTAATAAATCTGGCTGTAGACGTGTCTGAGGTTTCAAATAAGTAAATGCAAAGACGTCATTGGGCAAAGACAGAAGGCAATTAAATACCGGAGGTGGTGAAAATAGTTTGTGACAGACTATTGGGATTGCTGTAAATGTGCTTACTATAAAAAAGTTATTTCAGTTTAGGGATATTAATCAACCGGCTGCCTAAAGATTATAAATCTGATGAACTGGTACAGAATAACAGGTGAAGTTGGCTCACTAATTTATTCCAGTGTAAAACTTCTTAAAGTAACTGAACTTGGCTGAATTTTGCCCCAGTAAACAGTTTTCCTGGTCAGCTTTCTTAGAAAAAGAAGTCAGGTCATAGATGAACACATCAAACAACCAAAAAGGAGGGAAACCTAGACTGTGGACTACGTTTTTTTAACACTTGTGGAGGATAATGTTGGAAATATACAGCAGTTAGGTGAAATAAACCACCAGCCAAGGGGATTTTCCACAACAGGTTAGCCCCAGGGTCAGCATCATCAACAACACCCTTTATAAATATGGACTTATTAAAAAGTAACAGTTTAAATAGAGTAGTAGTAAACATCTCACAGCACCTCATGCAGACATCAACCTGTGCCAGGTGCACTTTGTCAGTGCAGCTCAACAGTTGTCTGGACCTTTCTGCCAACTCCTGACCTGAAACCAGTTAAACTGGACAAACATTTATTCACAGTTTTCTACTGCTTTCTACTGACTCCGTAGCAGATGCTGTGGGCAGGTCAGCGATTTGTTATTCATTACCACCTGCCATGTTTCTCCAGATGGTGCAGCATCGAAATTATTAGTACAAATTAAATTAAACGGCTTGTGAAGCATTTGACCCCTAGTGGCCCCACAGCACCTGGGACAGGAACAAAGCTGAAGAGGAGGGAGGTTGTGTTTTTCTCTTATAAATGGTTTATCGCGACGTTCAGACTTATTGACAAGTAAACCCAGAGAACTGCTGCTGTACATACTCACTAGAGCCACTTAGGTGGATTCCTCCGCCACTGGAAATAGTCCCCAACATAAGCACTATTTTCCTCCAGTTTGAGTCACTGCCCAGATCTTTTCAGAAAACTAAAGGGCGTCTTTCTAGAATAAAATTACGTATTTGTGCACTGTTTTTAAAGATTAGGTGCAATATTGAGAAAAGGGCTAGCTCGTTGGTTTTAATCTTTTCAGGGGGATTTGTTGACAATGAGAAATATATACAATAACCAGGCTTGTCATTTAACAAACAGGGTAACAATATATTTAATGCTTTCTGCGTTTCCTTTATAAGTAGTACCAAATTGTGTAGGCCCTCCCTGGAAATATCCGAGTTATTAATAGCGAAATACAAGCAAATTTTTAGGAAACCAAGGGGAACCTTCCAGGAAATTAGCTGGAAAATATAGGACCATAACAAAGCGCTACAAAGGAGCTTTTTAAGTAGTAAACCTGTTAAAATTCCTGCGGGTAATATTGAAAATGCATTGGCAGTAATTTGTCAATAGTTACCTCGTTTTAACCAAAGAGACACTTGCACTCATTGTCATCAGCGGCGTTTCCTGCTGTGTAAGCTCTGCCACTGTATTAAATGAAAGTAAAAGTAAAGTAAAGATTGGAGCTGGAGAAAGCAGGGCACAACGATGCCTCATTATCCGTGCTCTCGGCCTGCATGTAAACCAACTGTGTCTCTCCCAGCCACCTTTACATCTTCATCTACGGTCAACGCTTTGAGTTACCGGGGAGAGCGCTAATGAACAGCAGACACACTCGGTGGAGACGTCGTGGACTGGCAGACTCATTAAGGGGCTGATGAGTCAGAGGGTGAACAGGGATGATCAAGGTTGTCTGCAAACGCCCCGATCACTCTGGCTGAGTAACAGTCTGGTTTCTGGGCCCATCCAGAGTCTGGTCTTTGTGTTCTTTGATCTTGAAAGGGGAGTATCCATCGCCGTCCATGTGTTTCTCCAATATTGTTGCAGTACACTGAGACGAAGTTGTGCATCTATTGGACTGTGCATTTGGGAGTTGGTTGTTTGTTGCTCTCTTGCCCCACAAATCTTCTGTGGTTGAGGAAATCAAAAGAACATTTACAATATTGTTGTAGTACCAAATTAGTATCTACGCCTGATTAATCTCAATATGTTTGCAGGGCTGTAGGATTCTTAGATGCATAACCCAAAGTCTGCTGATAGAAATGCATCCCAGACAATGGGAGTAGGAGAAGACACCATGAATATGTTCGAAGTTGCCAATTTATGAAAAATTCCTTTGGTTGGTGTGTTTCCTCTCTTCTTACTAACAATGCCTTCGTAACAGTTTGCAATCATTCATCGGTGCTCATGGGTTTCTTGCTGTCCAATGAGCCATCAAGTCTGTAGTTAAAAATTTATTAATGCGTGTTTGCAATAATCCACTTTGCAGTTGAGAGTGAAACAAATTCCTGATCATTTTGTTCCAGATATTCTGTTAATCTCTCCCAGAGGGTTAAGATCCATTGAAGCAGTTTCTCGTTATTTAATGAGTCACAAAGACAAAGTAAGCATGGAAGGGGATAGACACCCTTTGGCATGACTATGCGAGCTCAGAGTTGTTCTTATAATGGCTTCTGGCTGGTCTGTAAAGCATTAGTGAATGATTCATTAACCATTAATCAAGCCACTCACAAACCCTTTTTACAGGATACGCTGTTAGAAATTGGAATTCATTTTTTTAAAGCGACACCATTAAGGCCGAGCTCGTTCCCCAACACGACTCAAGTATCATTTTTTGATATCAAAGGCATGAGTCGAAACAGCTGCTTTTGTTTTTCGCTCATTGTGTTTGTGTTTTTAAAGTTTTAAAGTGCAGTTGCCACCAGTTGTGCAGATACTGTTGTGTGTTTTGAGTGGGTCTGTAAGGATGGGAGTCATCGAGTCTGCAGCCATGTTAAGTCACGATTGATTTTGTCATCAAACAACGTCGGAAGAGAATATTGTTTATTGCTTTGCGTTTATCCACTGGAACATATTTGAAGATGGAATATTTTACACCCGGAAACTTATCCGAGATGGTAAAGTTGGTATATCGATAAAAGAGAAAAATTCGACAAATTACAAAGAAAACAGACTTTGGGGAATAAGTCATGCCATACATCTCATATTCATAAACCAGTAGTAGATGGAGATGCACATTTATCAGTATTTTCTTTTGCAGTTT